>LBNU01002282.1:391693-419319 GCA_014162995.1 Artemisia annua
TGATCATATGCTGATGCGCCCTCTTCCTGAGCTCGAGATGGAATGAGAGTATCTTGTGGTGTAAAAAGTAATTCTAGCCTTACTTTTAATGTTTTGCTGAACTATCGGATTTTGTTTTGATCTGTCTTTCACAGCTATAGTAATACACATTTGTTAGCCATTTCTTTATGATTTCAAATATTCTTTCCCTGTAACAAATGCCATTTTGATGATGAAATTAATACTGTAAAGGTATAATGGAAGTCAATTGAATTGTCTTTCATGTTCTAAGCGTTTTATGCTAGTTAGCTTATTTGTAGTGTACGTAAACAAATTATGCACTCGTGATCATTACCTTGTGCTTGGTACTGGAGCATGATAGTACTGTTTATATAGTTTTTGAAACGATGTTCCAAATTGTAAAGAGAAAAATGTTGAAGCTATCTTACATCCTTTGATACGTGGCAGCTGCTAAAGCTGGTTAGACCATTCATCCGGTTATTTCCAGGCCACTAATCCTAAGTATTAGTTCATGTTCAGCTTATCGTTTTATTGCTGCAATACACATTTGGTGATCAATCAGGAACTAACTATGATCGTCCAAGAGTTCTACCGAGAGGATTTCTAATTAGGACACAGAGCTATACTAATATTGACTTTTGGTTTCAAAACTAACTTGAGGTGAAGGGACGAGATCCGTTAGGCCGTCTGCGTTTTTTTTTTTGCCATTTTTGCTTTCAGGTTGGATTGTTATGAAAGTTTTGCAGGTTGGGTTGTCGTTTTATAGTGATGCGTATGCGTTTAAAGGGTGTGGTAAAGTGGTGATTGCTCCTGGTCAGGGGAATGCTGATGTCAAATGTGATCTTGATGAGGATAAAATTAGAGGGGTGTGGCTTTTATGAATTTGTTGTTTGTTGGGCATTCAATCTTGGTGTTAATATTGTGTTTTCTGATAATGGGATTACTGAATCGTAACAAGGCGAGGACAGGTGAGCTTCCGATGACGTCTCAAATTGAGTCTGATCATATGCTGATGCGTCCATCTCCCGTATAGGTTTAACAAAGGTCATTTACATAGAATGTCGTGTGCTAAGCTTTGTATGCTAGTTAGCTTATCTGTAGGTGTAAACAATTTATGCACCGGTGGTCATTACCTTGTGCTTTTCCCCTCTAATACTGTTTAGAAACAGTATCTGATTGTACTGTTTATATCGTTTTGTGTGCATGTTTCAAATATTAAAGCGAGAAATGATAAGCTATCTTACATTCTTACTATGTCAAAAGCAGCACAGTTAGTGTAATTCTATCAATTTAGAATGTTGTGTCTCACTAGGTCCATGTTCTCCTAATTTACACATGCCTTGTATGTGGTTAGTTTCTTCTTTCCTGTGTATCCTGCAACATGTTAATAAACTTTAGCAGGACTAATCTAAAGATCAATGGCTTCATCTTTGTTAGTGTAAGTTGAAGACCTGCAGGAATACTTGACTTGCAAGCTGCCTATCATGGGGTGCATGGTGCCTTTCACAAAATGATTTTCAGGTGCCATGCCTAGCCCTATAATTAGTCACTTATTTCACAGGCTTACTTGCTTGCTTCTAATTTGCTACAGTATGAGCTTGATATGATATATTGGGCCATGTATAAATGAATCATTTTTTTATTTTATTTTTTTTTTATTTTTATTTTTATTTTATTTTTTTTGGTATCAGGAGAATGGTTAGCCCAGTGGACATGCATCACTATTTTTTTAGCAATTCACAATTGTTACCTTTTTTATGTTTAGTACATTAAGGTTTTACCGAATTATAGCCAACACTTGGCGAGCTAGAACTCTCAACCTCTTGGTTGTAGAGCACCTCAGAATCTCACGGATACCATCGGACTAGAAGCCTGCTGGTTGGCGAACACTTAGTTTCGTTATTTCTTAAAGACTTGAATTAATATGATGAGAAAGTGTTATGAGACTTTGGTGTTGGCTGTTTGCGATTGAGGATACTAAGCCTGATATTCACTTTGATTATTCATTCTTGCTTTCATTTGAAAATAAAAAGATACAGAATAAAAAACCTGTCAACAGGCCATCTTGTATAGAGATAGTAGCTGATATTTAAGTTCAATTATGCTATCTTGAGCTTGGAAAACCATATGAGCCGTGACGATCCTATCTAGTATGCTGTTTTGAATTCATTATAGAAAATTCAGCAAGTAGCACACCCATAAATGTGGTATTAGTTATGCAAAGGAGTTCGTTAATTTAGTTTCTGAAAAGTACTAAATTTGACCTCAAAAAATTCAAAACTTTTAGCAAAGATATGGACCTTACTGCCAGTTCATAAAAAAAGAAAAAGATAAGGACTTACTTTAGAGGTCAAAGGGCTGATCAGTAAAGACCAGAATGTATTGTATCTATGTCATCCTTTTCTAGTTTAGTTATTAGTTAAGGTTAACCTTAACGAGCACTAAACTTAGATATACATTTGAGCTTCAGGCTTTACATGAAATCTTTCAAGTTTATTGCATCTGAAAACTACTAGCTTTGACCTCACAGGTCAACTTTCCGGGAAAAGGAAGACGCTGATGATTGTGATCAAAGGGGCTAACTTTTAACTACATGAATGTCAAAACTATGACTAGCATTTTCTAGCATGTTATCCTTGTTATATGATGTTTACTTTATGCATTTGAGAAGTACTAGATTTGACTTTAAGTCAAAAAGTCAAACCTCAGATGTGCAAATATGTAAACTTTGTAAACACTGAAATTTACCATGTTTGACCTCGAAAGTCAAATTTACATCAATAACCACAAATATGGTTCTTCTTTTTCAGTGGAATGATATGGCAAATGTACCATTCTCTTTGGAGGTAACTCACGCATTGCAACTCCACAACACCATGATGGTAATCATCCATACCATTTGATGCTGTTAGACAGTAAAATCTAGCCATGAATATAAGACATAAATATGCATATATTGTCTAAAATGTCAAATGTAGCATGAGAAACATAGAACTTATGTACTAGGATAAACTATCATCAAATGTACTAACACAAGCCAAATAGAAATTGCAAACAAACAAAAAAAATCATAGCATCCAAAGAAGATATCACATAATGCTGCAACCGGTCATCCCTTCATGATAATTACCATACGTGTCATGCTCTTGATAAGGATTCGATGGCACATAGGTTGCTGGTGGCAGAGGATTTTGGAGGGCAAGTGTGTTATTGTAGGAAGAGGGGTATTCAATTTGAGGAGTTGCAATCCTTTGCATACCATAAGGATGGTATTGATCATTGGTTCCATAATAAGGATGGTCAGGCAGTAACCTGTAGTCCTGTATGCATCCCAGCCTATAAGATAGCGGTGGCATGTTATAGCCGCCACCATATGAACCATAATTGTATGACGGAGCATAACAAGTCTGGTTTTGGTATCCTAGATGTGGATGTTTACCATTAACACCAACGAGCTTTGCATGCGCATCTGCAGGCTGCAGCCATAACTTGTTTTAATATTATACTTGGATCAACTTCTCCTGCTATTCTGAAAAGCATATTTTCTTCATCCCAATTAAATGAATAAACTCCTGTAAGATGATTAATATATCATTAGTTGATATAATAAAAAGATATAACCATATATGCGAAAAACAAAATACAATGTTGAGGAATGACAAAGATAAATGGTTTTATATATAAGGAAAACATATGGCGTTATTTTTAGTTGAAGAAATTTGGGTGAATATCGGCATAAAATCTGGAAAAACTGCTAATGTAGGAGCTGTATGGGGTATTGGGGTTTGCTTAGTGAAACTGCTTATATTGGGGCTGTTAGGGATTATCAAAGCTGCTTATTGATACTGCCTATATAGGGGCTGTCTGGCATTGGTTCTTAATATAAGGGTTGCTGAAAATTGTATCATGGCTCTAGCATAAAGGTTTATTTGTGATGATTTATATAAAGGGATTAGGGGAAAAAGTGATCTTGGCACCTGAAAATCATTTTGTGAAAGGCACCATGCACCCCATGATAGGCGGCTTGCAAGTCAAGTATAAAACGACAACCCAACCTGTAAAACCCGAGTACCTTTCATAACAATCCCACCAAACAGTGAAACAGCAAATAATGGAAAGATAAAAACAAGCATCAGCACAAACTAGAGTCAAACCTCCTAACAAACTATGCTCAAGCTCAGCTAAACCAACAACACCTTTCCCATTCATCAAATACAACACCTGCGAAAACAAACAAGAAATGCTCCGGCATTGCAATGGGATCATATCACATAAACAATGTTGTGATAACGAAATAAGTTCTACAATGTAAGCATCTGAATCCCCATCATGAATATCACTAGCTTCACTGCAATGCGAAAAGAAAAATATGAGCCATTGGAATCAAGAAACAAAATCATTTAAAGATTGGCAATAGCATAAAGCACATGAAGCCTAACTAGCTAGGCTTTTCATGCAACTTGGACCATGTGTCCATGTGAAAAACTAGAAGAATATAATCACAATAACAGAACTCTTGAAGCTTTTGTTTATTAGTTACTGCGATGCACGCATCAATTAATATTCCGGAACCATATCAATTCTATTCTTCTACTGAGACTTAAACTCCCACTCCACTCCACTTTTTAATAAGGAGAAAACATTTAAACATCGACAAATACCTTGAGAGCAACAATATTCCATACCTTTATATACTGGTTCCCATCAAAGAATTGATTCCATCTTTAACACTTAAAGCATTTTCAAGTCAACTAATTATGTGCGGCTAACTACTAACTCGCCGTTCAAAAATCAAAAAATNAAAAAAAAAAAAAAAAAAAAAAAAAAAAAAAAAAAAAAAAAAAAAAAAAAAAAAAAAAAAAAAAAAAAAAAACTAATTATGTGCGGCTATTAGGATCATTTTGTGAAAGCCATAAATTCTTACAGAATATATGCTGGTACCAAAAAGATGATATTGCTATCCTATCTACAACACCTTACATTCGATATAGTAATAGACAGCAGAGATAGGAACTGCAGTATAAGATGATAACATACAATATTTATATATTGTATTGTATGAAGGATAACAGTTTCTTCTTGGTCAAAGACTACAGTATAAGATGATGGAAGAACATCACATAAAAGTCTGGATCCGTTCCTCCACCCCAAGTTAGTTTCAAAACCAAAAGTCAATATTAGGATAGCTCTGTGTCCTAATTAAAAATCCTCTCAGTAGAACTCTTGGACGATCATAGTTAGCTCCTGATTGATGACCAAATGTGTATTGCAGCAATAAAACGATAAGTTGAACATTAACTGATACTTAGGATTAGTGGAAGTAACCGGATGAATGGTCAAACCAGCTTTAGCACAAGGTCCATGATATGATGAGAAGGAGATAGCAATGTCAACAAACCAAAATGGCTCGGTGGCTAAATACTTGGCCTATGTAAAAGTGTTCTACGTACCTGATCGACTTGGTGAAACATAACAATCTGAATAAAGAACAAGTCTTTGACAAAATCATACAGTCTATGCTTCATAATTTTGACATAGTAAGAATGTAAGATAGCTTCAACATTTCTCTCTTTACAATTTGGAACATCATTTCAAAATCTATATAAACAGTACTCTCATGCTCCAGTACCAAACACAAGGTAATGATCACGAGTGCATAATTTGTTTACGCTACAAATAAGCTAACTAGCATAAGACGCTTATTAGCACATAAAAAACAATTCAGATGACTTTTGTTAAACCTTTACGTACAGTGTTAATTTCATCATCAAAATGGCATTTGTTACAGGGAAAAATATTCGAAATCATGAAGAAATGGCTAACAAATGCGTATTACTAAATCTGTGAAATCCTCTATATTCTTACAAGATCAAAGATGGTCCAGCAAAACATTAAAAGTAAGGCTAGAATTACTTTTTACATAATGCATAGGAAGCTGGTGATTCTGTTAAACCATCTAACTCAAATAATTAAATTAATAAAAATAATAATAAAAAAAATCCAGATCCTAAAATCTGCATTGTTGTTTGTAAAGGAAATGATTTGATTAAATCCTTTTTATTAGGTAAGAAGATCGTAAATCCTTATAGTGGCATAGTCTATCAACTTCCATAAAATTAGAAAAGATTTGATTAAAAATCTGCATTGTTGTTTGTAAAGGAAATGATTTGATACAAAAATATTTAGAAAAGATTTTCACGTCATCCTTATAAATACCATAACATAATTCACGAACACATTACATTATAAACCCTAGTTCGAACGAAACTGAGAAGCAATAGAGGCGAATCAAAGCATTTATTTTGGTTTCAGTCGCCAAGTAAGGTAATACTCGATCGCATGCATGTAATTTTAACTGAAAGAATCACATAATATGTTAAGATAATTACGTGCTTTTAAATCATTAAGAAAAACATATATTAGCATCTTGTGTTTGCATGATAATTTATATATAGTTTGATTGTCGGCTTTGTGCAGTCAAAGTTACAAATTTACTTTCGGAACACATGCAAAATTAGTTATCCAATAAATCTGGAATTATAATTTTGGTCAAAGGGCTTCAATTCGTACCATGCATGAGATAGTCAACCAAGTTGTGGGTTCAAGTTTAATAAGCTAGAAACAAATGCATGTGGTGTGTTTATATATATATTGAGACTGATGTGGAATAATTTGCCCCTCTAAAAAGCACTTTTTAACTTCCAGGAAATTACAAACAAGCTAAGGTCGTTGTTTATTCTGCTATTACACTACTACAAAAAAAGCTAGTTAGATCGGTTAGAAAGCCTCATATAGATCGGTAACCAACCACTCTATCTAAGCGTGATCTTTATGAGCAGATACATATATAGATCGGTTCAGAACCGATCTTTTTATGATTACATATAGATCAGTTAATAACGAATAACCGATCTATTTAATAGCTATGATTTTTTTTTTAAAATGGTATATAAAAATTGTTTTTTCCAGAATTTAATCATATACAAAAGTGCAGGGATTTCCAAATTGCAATTCATTACCATACACAATAATATTCTAGTACAAATAACTTAAATAAAGATCAACATTTAAGTTACAAAACAACTTCAACTGAAAAACGACAATTGCAACATAATACAACACCCTCAAAATAAGAGTTTCACAAGTCCTACTAACTACTATCCAAAAGTTCTAGCTGCTCCGTTGCAAGGTAGAATATATATTGTGACTAAAGAGTTCACTCCTACCTCAAAATAAGAAAAGCAATCAAGGATGCCAAAAGAGTAAAGCTTGGTGACCTTTGAACCATCTCCTTACGGGGTTGTGGTAGTTGCTGTCGTTGTTACCCGCTGTCAACACAACAAATAGAATATAAGTTTCAAATCCCTTAACAACTACTGTAAATAATTTATATTGGGTAGTAACATCAGTAAATATGAACCATTCACCCACTGGCTTACGCAATGTCCATAAAACGACACATATCTAATACTAGTAATTATGGATTAGCATCTGTGACTAATATGAGCAACCTAAAGAATATCAGGTAAGTGGAGGTTAGAGTTTCACTTTCAAAAAAGCATAAAACCTTGTTACTAATCACTAGTATTTAAGAATATGGACGAGTATTTTAATAATATAATTATCTGAACCCGCCCCATTTTAGCTAATGTATCAAGGGTCCAACTCATTAGGTGTGAGTGTGTGACCAGTAACACCACAAGATAAGAAAGTAGTATTTGTTACCTTTGACCGTTCTGCTTCCATTGTCAAGAAAAATAACAGCATACATAAATATGCAACCAAAGAGTCGATATTCACTGATTGTTATATCACGCCAACATGTCTAAATTATCCGATACAGAATGGCTTGATCCATGAGGCACTTTCCGAGCCAGAACCTTCAAAATAGATAACTAATATTATGCACAGCCACAAATAGTTTACCCAAATAACGTCTACATTGTCAATAACAGCAAACAAACTTTTAACCCGAATAACAACTAAATCCCATATGTTATTTTACATCTAATTTCCCTCTTATAGGCAGTTTGCTTCTATCCAAAACAGCTTATTCACAGTTGCTTATTTAAAGCTTATATCTACTTATTCACAATTCCAATTTCCAAAACCATGCATCCTCACTATGTTTCGCTAACAGTAAGCCTATTAATACACACTACTTAATCTAGTTCGTTACACTACTTAATAATAATTTTTACTGTATTGATCACTTAATACACAGTTTTATCAGCATACAAAGTCTTCTTTTACATACTAATTAAATCAACA
The DNA here is from genome assembly GCA_014162995.1 of Artemisia annua. Taxonomy (NCBI): domain Eukaryota; kingdom Viridiplantae; phylum Streptophyta; class Magnoliopsida; order Asterales; family Asteraceae; genus Artemisia; species Artemisia annua. The sequence goes on from LBNU01002282.1 coordinate 399,965, forward strand.
TAAAGTTTATTTCACGATATTAGGCCTACTGGAACATAGTTAACAATCTATAACGTCATATTCTATTCAATTAAACTAACTTTTAATTGTAATTTAATACCACCTCAAGTACCAAAATATATATCCCTAAACAATCATTGGCCAAAGGCTCAATATAACAACTTCAACATTTAAATTAGTTGCACAACTTCGACCCAAATATAACCATTAACTCGTACGCTCAAAACAGTACATCAACAATAAAGTAACCAACAAAATTACCTTCATTTTGTTTGTTTGATTGATATTTTTTTATAATGCATCACAAGGTTAGGCACTACAATATGTTCACGTGACTTATCATTAACCCATACCGGCTCGACCACATCTACCTCGATTGAGGTCGACCCTCCTTCCCCATTTGACCCATATTCTGTACCATCTGGTCCGCCTACCCCATCTGACTCGCCTTCCTCAACTGACCCATCTACATCAGCCAACCCACCATATGGTCAGTCTTTATACACATAACTAAGATGTTTTAAAAAAAACACTAGATAAAAAGTTAAAATAATAACAAGTTAAAATCAACTACAAAAAGTCAAAATCAGCATCAAAAACTTGTATAACACCTCGTGTTCAGATATTTATCAACCTTAAATCAATATACTTTAGATTCAACAAAATAACTCAAATAATAACATACATCTACATGCTATATACACATAACTAGAGTCTTTTTAAACATAACTTGAAACTTGAAACAATAATTGCTACAAGGAACTGTTTGAAAAAAAAATAATAATTACTACAAGGGGAGAATTATACCTATTAGGCTCGGTTTAAACTGATAAAACGAGAGATATTGGGCTCGGTTTAGACTGATAAACGAGACACGGCAGGAAAGAGTGAGGAACGAGACGCGTTGGGTTGCTATGGTGATAATCGAGAGATGAGTGAGGGGTAAAAGAGAAAGAAAAGTGTTTGGGTAGCTATGGTGGATGGTGTTTTATCTTCCAGATCTAGTGTGTTGTATGTGGTAGGCGATAAGATAAAAGTAGGGCAACAAAGAATTTGGGGGAAATGGTAAAGAGTTTCTAAATTAAATTTTGGTGAAGCGGCAAATGAAAGGTTGTATCCCGCTAAAATTATTTTGGTGAATTTTTGGGAAATAAATCGGTTGGTTATGAAAAAAGCGATCTATGTAATACACAACGTGATTGTGTCACTCTTGTGTCATGGGTGTTCGAAATATGTGAGCAATAAATAGATCGGTTAATATTTAGGAACCAATCTAACTAGTTTCAAATTTTAATAGATCGGTTATTAACTAAATAACCGATCTATTTATTACATTTCCTACTTTTTTCCTTAGTTAGATCAGTTTTTAGCATAACCACTCTATGTGAAGTGATCTATCTAACCTTTTGTGTAGTAGTGTTAGTATATATATGTTTCCAAAAAATTTCATATGACACGGTTTTGATGATAAATTTGCCCAAAGATACAGTTTCTAACCGACTGATAACCTTATTATATTAAACTTTGTTGAAGAAGCAGAAAAGGAGTCGACTTGGGATAGTTGGATAATTAGTTAACTAAGATTTTTGTGAGCTACTTTACTTGTTATATCTATTAATAAAGGTTATAGTGTGCTGATTGTTTAATTAAAATTTGAACAAGTCTATAAACTTACGGAGTGTTATATTCGTATAGAATTCCAAAAACTTGCTTAGACTTGTTAACTACGCAGTATTACTGTAATAGTTTATGTAAATGACGAGTTTTATAAATATGTGGAAGAAGAATTTGAATAACTGTTTGGTTACGGAAATGTGAGTACCTGAAGTATGTATATGTGTATATGGCCATGACACTATTTGTATCACCTCCAATATTAATGCATTATTGATAAACTCGACCAATCAACAAGGAATATGATAAGAGAATATATTTTGTTGAAATTGTGGAAGACTTGTTAGGAAAACGAGTGAGAGCTACTAAGACATGGAGAGTTTCAAGGGATTTTTACAAGAGGTTGCATGTTTCTCAAGCCGATGTGTCACAACTTGTTCTAGGGAAGCCAAGCCCAAAACTCTAAAAGAGTACCCTGTATTCATGGTTTGTAGATAACATCTGATGTATATACTTCTTTTGTTTATGCGGAACCATAGTTTCTAATATGGTTTGTTTTTTATTGCAGAATATCACTATTAAGGTGAGTAGGGAAGGTTCGTGGCCAGTTGTACTAAAAAAAATAAGTGATAATACGGAAGGTATGCTTTTGTGATCTATCATTATTTTATATACTTTGAATATTTGTGTTCCTAGCTAATATTAATCAAACAATTTCCTCTTTTTGGTAAAAAAAGGAGTAATAAGTTGCACGATTGAAAAGAATGGGATGGTACATATTTCGGGTGACTTTTGTCCATCCCAAATCATGAAGTGTATGAATGAATTAGGGAGAAAGGAAAAGCTAGTGCGTTGGGGATATTCATTAAAACACTTGGCTAAAAAGACAGAAGCGCCATCAAGTAATTCCACAAATCCTCCAACTGCGGTTGGCGAATGTGCAGGGAATGCTACCGGATGTTCAGGACATCATAATGAAAAGCCAATGACTTCAGATAAGACTCGAGATAAATCTTCTTAAAATACTGCAGACTCTCACAGAAGAAAATAGTATCAGGTGGCAATTATCTCGTATGCTGTAGTATAATTAGTGTGATTGAATTTTTTGACATGATGTCTTTAGCTCTAAAATTTCTATGTCTTTGAAGTAGCACTTACTAATTATATATTTGTGTTTTCGGTTTTATTTGTTTTTCCCATATTAGACGTTATATTATACTGGTATATGTATATGGGTCCAGTTTTAAAAATAGTTATGGATTTAAATATTTTAGATGATTTGTGTATAGACATGTCTTTTTTTTATTCTCATAAGTGATGTTTGGAGAGTAATGGTTTATATAGGAGAGGATAAAAATTGTTATTTGAGAGTGTTTGGAATTCATTATCAAGAGTGCTAGACATATTATTTGCGAGTGAGTGATATTAGCAGTTGTGAATAAGTAAGTTGTCATTATATTAGCAATCCAAAAAACCCCTAATTGCTTGTATTAGGCTCTAATGGGAAAGCTCTTGTCACAATCCAATTATGTCATGTTGCTCAAAATTTCTGCATATGAATATATAAGTATGAAGTAGAAATTTCTATTTAGTCAAATAATAATAATACAGTAATACTTTGCTAGCGAATTGGTTAGCGAATTGGTTAGCGAATCCCCACACCTTCATCACTCTCATCTTTCTTCAATCAATCTTTCTTCACTGCTACAAATGGGTAACTGCTGTTCAGTCCCACAGGACAATGCTGTGCCTGGGTTGCGTGTGTTGGATCTTCAGGTGAGCATACCCAGAGAAAATTTGGCTCAAGTCATACCAAGGCTTGCGGCAATAGAAGGGGTGGTAAATATTCGTCAACAAGAAGGTGGGCTACACTCGGTGGACGGCAGGGTTAACCCCGAAAACTTTGCTGCCGCGTTGGAACCACTGTTGGAGCTTATGGAGATAGTGGTGTACAACTTAAGGGTCTTACGATATTAGTAGTAGTGATCCTGTTGTAATGTCAATGTTGTTTAATTAATTAAAAAATTTGTTAGTGGCTCTCATTTGCATTTACTTTGGTCAATGTTTGGAAATATGTTATTCGTAAACCAACTGCTTTGAATGTCAAGTCTAAAATTGTTATGTTAATTGTTGCATATAAGATGATATATGCCTAACTCAAATTACTTATACTATGGGTGTGTGTTCGTCGAAAGTGTAATTAAGCGCGTTTTATGAGACACAGTGTTTGGATTTGCTTTTGCTGTTACGAGACACAATAGTTAGTTAATTGTAATTGCTTATCTGTGAGCAGAAGCATAAAATATCAAAATAAGCAGTTTGAATCACCCTCCTTTTATCAGATGAGGAGTTTGAAATAAGCAATACCAAACACCCCCGTTATACAACAGTGGGCTAGTAGTGCTTATGATAAAAGTGTAACAAAAGACAGTTCCAAGGTAGTGTTTGGATTTGCTTATGGTGCTGTCACAGAATGAGATATTTGGATAACTAGTAAAGTGACAGCTTGTTTTTGGGGTTATTTAATGAAGAATGAAAGATGCTCACTCTGTGTGTATCAGTTTATTTACACACATACGTGACAAGATTATCTTCTAATTTATATAAGTTACAAAGGATCCTAGTCTGTTTTTGAATAATCACTTCTGCTATAACTGAGGCATGTTGCCGTGAACATTATAGGTCAAATTATAAAAGTCAAGGAAAGTTATGTGTTCTTTGATCATTTGGGTTGAATCAAGACATGAGATATTTAATAAAAGATAACTGGTTGAATCAAGACTGGTTGATAGAATTACACTAACTTTGCTAGAATTACACTAACTATGCTGGTTTTGACATAGTAAGAATGTAAGATAGCTTATCATTTCTCGCTTGAATATTTGAAACAACCACACAAAACTATATAACCAGTACAATCATACTCCGTTTCTAAACAATATTAGACGGGAAAAGCACAAGGTAATGACAACCGGTGCATAAATTGTTTACACCTGCTGATAATCTAACTAACAAACAAAGCTTTGTTATTCTATCTAAATGACCTTTGTTAAGCTAGTAGCTGCTGGTTATTCTTGGTAGCGGTGACTTGATTCTATTTGTATGTTGTTATCTCAGGTGAAAAAAAAAATGTCTTTGGTTAATGCGGTTTTATACAAAGACTCTGGATCCTTTGCACTATATGATGGAAGAGACGCAATAGTACATGCTAACATTATTCACTATAAAAACGACCCAAACAAGGATTTTGAATCACCGAAAGAAGATTGCTTGGCAAAGCGTGGAGATGTATCGCCTTCAAGCATCAAAAGATTACAGATAAGTGATTTCTGCGCACCGAATCATTTTTTTCAACAACTGTCGGGCTTGAATAAGCTGATCCCAAAGCAAATCATGACTGTGGAGGAAAAATACCTCCGCCGTTGCCTTGAACTGATTCATACAAGTGCCATGACAGCCAATTCTTGGCCTATATCGTCTTCAAGAGTAGTTGGTGGTGGAAATGGTGGTCGTGATGCTTTGTTTTTGTTTTCATCTGGAAATGAAAATTTAGTCATGAGCTCATCTGTGGATCCGATTGTTGGCTCGATCACAGGAAGCACAACCATGATAAATCTTTTGAACAGTCCTTTACCACGCCAATTAGATGCCTCTGTATCAGTAATGGAAATGCGAGTGCAATAGAGGTTATAGAATCTATATGTGTCGATTCATCACATGAGATTGAAAAGAAAAGGGTATTGCCTGAAGATCAACTATTTGGATGTAGTCCTGTGCACAAAAGGCTTGTTTCGCACTCAAGCACATACTCTTCTTCTACTTCTTCTTCATCGTCATCATCATCTTCTAGTGGCTACTGTCAAGTAATGCTCCATTGTACTCACGATGTTTTATATTATTTAAAGTATCTTCATATAAAACACAAAGAGATGATTTAAACATCCTAATGTTTAGATTTGTAAATCATGCAAATTTTACATTAATAGAAGCAAATTATTAATCTGAAATTGTTCACAATGTGGTCATAAATATTTTTCTCAAGATGGAATTTCATTGTATTTGATTTGTAAACTGCATTTGACTTATCATCCCCCAATGTGATGAATTAAACACCTTACCAAACACCTCAGAAGTGCATTCATGTTATTGGAGTGTCTCAGGGTAGATCATTTATTTGATGAATTAAACACCTTACCAAACACCTGAGAAGTGCATTCATGTTATTGCAGTGTTTCAGGGTACATCATTTACTTTAAAGCTTATTTAAGTCTTGGTTGGTGAGTGTGTTAAATTGCATAGTACTTGGTTGTTATGAAAGTGTTCTCAATTTGCCTATAAAATTTACACTCCAATATCAAACTTTAACTTGCCAACTATATACAAATCTCACATAGACCCAACATCTAAACACTACAAAAACATCTTAAATTGCTAAGGAAAGTTCTAATCGTTTTCATCTTATACCTTATCTCCACAACAGCAGCGGCTACTGCATCCTTTATTAGCATGAAATGCATCTGTTTAAACTCATCCTCGCCTTTAACATCAATACACCAACATTTGTTACTTCAATTCTTGCCCAAAATATTTAACAAGTTTAATTAAACTTGCTACGGAGAAGTTCAAAAATGCCTTCTTCTTGGTAGTAACATAGATCTACCTAATAATCTCGATGGAAGAAGAAAATGCAACTGAATTGGAAGAACTAGGTTTGCCAAGGCACATATACTCACCGCCGTGCATGTTTATGAGATGAAACCATTCATGGTCGAATAGAGGACATACGCAAAATCAGGCTCAAATAAGTGGGACACTCCATCTGATATGAACACATACTTATTTGATATTCCAATAAACCAAAACATCTTACCCTTTTCAAACTTGAGATCTATTGTAATATAGGGACAAATCGAAAACATCTCAAATCTAATTTTACAGTTTGTTTGGTTATGAAATGACCTAAACTGACTATATTTTTGTGACTCGGAGTTCCAACGTATGTTTGTATTTCAACCATTACTATTCAACACAATTTTTGTTATCTATAGTTTTTAGTTTTTATTTTTATCTTTTATTTTAATGTGGGGTTGTTATGTTGATTTTCATCTTGGACCCCCTAGAAATTCTAGATTTTTTCGATTCGTCCCTATATTACAATAGATCTCAAGTTTGAAAAGGGTAAAATGTTTGGGTTCATTGTAGTATCAGCTAAGTATGGGTTAATATCAGATGGAATGTCCCACTTATTTGGGCTTGATTATGCTTATCTCCCTCTGTTCGACCATGAATGGTTTCATCCCATAAACATGCATGATGGTGAGTATATACGCCTTGGCAACCTAGTTCTCCCAATTCAGTTGCATTTTCTTCTTCCATCAAGATTATTATGGAGATCTATGTTACTAGCGAAAAGAAAACATGTTTTGAACCTTTTCGTAGCAAGTTTAAGTTAAACTTGTTAAATATTTAGGGCAACAATTTAGGTAACTAGTGTTGTTGTATTGATGTTTGTTGGGTCAAGTCAGTACCCAAGTCTCGTTAAACTTAGATTTGAACACAATTAATGATCAAGTGTGTATAAACCGTGAACATAATCAAGTCACTGAGTGAACAGTCATTCAGTGAGTCATCTTCAGGATGTTTAGAACAAGCCTAATGAAGAAAGGTTTTCCATTCAGTGAGGCGGACTCTCAGTGATTGGCATCTAAGCCAAAGAAGAAGATGATGGATTCAGCGAGTGATGACAATAGCTCACTGAATCCCCTAGTCTCCTCACCAACCATGAAGACTGAAGAAAGCTACCTGAAGACTGAAGAATAGGCGGGATTGGGAGGGAAAGTTTGAACTGTTCCAATAAAGTGCTTTATCACTTTATAAGTCAAACTTTCCTTATTTGGCTACAATCCAACCTAATACTAAAAGGTTAATCTGTCTTCTAACCCAATATGGGTTGCATTCAACAGTGAACAAGATCTTCTAAAGATTTATCTTTAGAAGTCTTTAATCCATTGGACAAGAGTATGTATAATACTTGTGTATAAATAGGATCATAAAAGAGGAGAAAAAGGTTAAGTTTGTGCAATTAATGCTTAGACATTCACAAACCCTTTTTCTCCTCCAAAGAACATACTTGTACTCGAGCTAGCTCGAATGTACCTTAGTTGTCACTTAAGCTTAGCTTAAGTTTAGTGAGGAGAAACCCACCATACTTGTCATTTCAATCCCAAGTGTTTATTCCGCAAAACACTTGGGTATAATTCTTTGATTGATTTCTAATAAGAATTAAACGTTGAAAATTAACCTTGTCTATTTACTTTACGTTTGTTTCTTTATCTCTCAAAGTATTCATTCTCATCACTCTAACATGGTACACGTTTAGGCTAACTTTCTAGTTAGTTTTATCCGTGTAAACGGGACCAACAAGTGGTATCAGAGCCTCTGGTTTATAAAACTTTCAAAACAAAAGAGTGCTCACAAGTTTTTAAAATCAAGATCCTACCATGACTGATAATGATGTACCCCAACTAGTCGATAAAAAGGGAGGAAGCTATAATGCTACTGCTCCCCGACTTGAAGTTGGAAAATTCAATAAGTGGAAAAAGCGCATGCTTTGCTACTTGACTGGGATGGAACCTTATTATATCACACTGATTAATGAGGGTCCATATGTCCCTAAAACTGTTGAGGGCTTAGTTAAACCTGAAGGTCAATGGACCTCTGATGAGAGAAGGGTGGTCAATCAAGACCAACGCCTGAAAAGCATCATTATATCTTGTCTCCCTGACGATATAATGGAATCAGTCATCAATTGTTCAACTGCTAAGCAGACCTGGACTGACTTGGTTCACAGCTATGAAGGCCCCTCAGATACCAAGGAAAACAGGATAATGGACCTGAAACTTGAGTATAACACTTTCAGGGCCAAAGACTCTGAAAGTCTCTCTGAGACCTATACCAGGTACAAAACTCTACTGAATGAACTGACCAATGATGGTGTCACCCTGTCTAAGCATGAGATAAATGTTGGCTTTGTCAACTGCCTCCCTGAGAAGTGGTTAAACTTCTCTCAGGGTCTAAGAAATGCAAACCACCTTCAAAATCTTGAGCTAGCTGAGATTTATGGTAAGTTTCTCTATGAGGACAACCTAATCTCAAGAAGATACCCAAAAGCTCAAGATGTCAAAAGGACCCTGACCAGTTTACATGTTTGGCAACAAGTGGTAAGGAAGCGTTTAGGAGCGACAAGCGGTAAGCGGTAAACATTTAAATGAAAAGCTTGTTTGGCAACATCTCTAATAGCGGTTGAAACTATCCTAACCACTCCAAAATAAAATGCTTCTTGAATGAGCCTTCCAGAATTGCTTCAAGCGTTTAGGTACTGAAATTACATATATACCCCCATTTGTTTAATCATTTATTTTATTTTAATGTGTATATGACCTTTTTCGTAATTTTACACTTTATAATTACTGATACAGCTACGTTACCAAACATGTTTTTTAAATAAACAACTACTGCTTACTGCTTACAGCTTACTGCTACTACCAACTGCTACTGCTACGTGTCGCCAAACATAGCCAACAATTTTGTTAAATGATTCTAATTGAAAAAGCGTTCCACTTTTACCGTTTAACTTTTAAGATTATAACTTGTTAAAACACTTTATACCGGTTAAATTAGAAGACGATAGATCCATACAATTTTTACAAAAACAATTTAACATGATTAACATGATCAAATAGATTTTTGCTTTTGTCACATGATTTTGTAAAATATTTTTTTAAGAGAAATGATAGATCCATACAATTTTTACATAAACAAATTAACACAATGATTTGTATTTTAATTTGTAGACGCAAATAAGAGAAAAAAAAAAAGAAAAAGAAAATGAAGAAAGATAATATACCAAGTTAGCATGACACATCAATTTATAATTTCTAGTTATTATTATTATTATTATTATTATTATTATTATTATTATTATTATTATTATTATTATTTTTAAATTTATAAAACTTATGTGGATCTAGGGCTGAGCATTATAGACCGCGGATCGTATCGAATCGAGAAACCTGCCCGAGCCAGACCGATCGGTCCAATCCTCAGTCTACCATTTTAACCATTTTTGGTCCTCGGTCCGGTCCAATCCGGTTCAATCTTACGCATAATCGAACATTATGCTTTGTTGGACCGGACTGGACCGGACCGACCCGGACATGGACCGAACATTTCGGTCCGGTACTCGGTCTAGTGTAGTGGTGTTATTTGGGTTGACCCGGTCGGGTTCGGGTCAATTCAGGTTAGGGCTCAAAAAAACATACCCGAACCCGACCTTGTTTAGAACTAGGGTCGGGTCAGCTCGGGGTCGAGTCTAGGTCGTTTAAAATTTATACAATTTTGGTGTTAACATACAAATTAAATTAAAAAGGAAAAAAATTGAAACTTGTGTCAATTCATGTTGACCCAATTGACCAGAATGTAATTTTGGACCCAAGTAACCCGACCCGAAAAGCCATATTCAGGTTTGGGTCAGGTCTGCTTTTATAACACCCCTAGTTGAGTCTTATAAGCCAAATCGGTTTTTGATCCGGTCCAACTTTGATCGGGAATATTATTTTTAAATCTTTTATAGATATAACATTTTTCTTTTAAAAAGTCTGGAAATATCTTGTGAAACCTAAAACTTAGATGAAACAAGAACCGTTGGATGAGAATATAAGTATCAATCCACCCCCCCATCACTTGTTGTGTGTGTATGATCTCCAGTAAAGTTGACCTCTTTACCCATTCATTCATTCATTCATCATCATCATCTTCACAAACACTTTCTCTCTCTCTCACCACTTCTAGTCTAGAGAGAGAAACAAAAGATAAAAGTCAAAAGAGAATGGATTCGTTATCATCATCATCAGATGAGGGGAAGCTGTTCATCGGAGGGATATCATGGGAGACATCTGAAGAGAAGCTGAAAGAGTATTTTGGTAATTATGGTGACATCTCTCAGACTGTTATCATGAGAGACAAGATCTCCGGCAGGCCACGTGGCTTTGGTTTTGTCGTCTTCTCAGATCCCTCTGTCCTTGACAACGTCCTCCAACAAAAACACACCATTGACGGCCGCACTGTAAGCACATCTCTTTTTTATATTTTTTATATTGTTTTAGCTTAAAGATTCAATTTTTATAAAAACCCATTACTTTTTTTAATTAAAAAACCCTAAAAGATTCAATTTTTATTGCTCAAACCCTAAAAAAATTTCAAGATTTTTAAGACCCATTATTTTTTTTTAGCTTTTTATAATAGAAAACACACAAAAGATTCAATTTTTATATTAAAGTTTTAATCTTGTTTATTTATTTTACACTTATTTATTCATAAACCCTAATTTAGATCATTTTTTACTCAAGATTTTTAAAACCCATTATTGTTTTAAGCTTTTTATAATATAAAACCCCCAAAAGATTCAATTTTTAAAATAACCCTTTTTAATTTAGATATGTATTTGTGCTTAATTGTTGGTGTTTTTTGAAGGTTGAGGCTAAGAGGGCGTTATCGAGAGAGGAACAGCAGGTGTCGAAAGCTGGAAATGGAAGTGGGGGAAGAAGTTCTGGTGGGAGTACGAGGACTAAGAAAATCTTTGTTGGGGGTTTGCCACCTACGTTGAGTGAAGAAGGTTTTCGTCAGTATTTTGAAGCTTATGGACAGGTAACTGATGTAGTTGTAATGTATGACCAGCAGACTAACAGGCCTCGTGGTTTTGGGTTCATTTCGTTTGATTCTGAAGATGCTGTCGATAGGGTTTTGCACAAGACTTTTCATGATTTGAACGGTAAGCAAGTAGAGGTTAAACGGGCCTTACCTAAGGATGCTAACCCTGGTGGTGGCGGCGGTGGAAGGTCTATGGGTGGTGGTTATCAAGGTTATGGTTCATCTGGAGGGAACTCGGGTTCTTACGAGAGTAGAATGGGGGATTCTAACAGGTACATGCAATCTCAAAATGCTGGTGGTGGTGGAGGGTTTCCTTCTTACGGGTCTTCGGGGTATGGTAATCCTGGATATGGTTATGGTCCTGGAAGTAATGGGATGGGTGGTTACAATGGGTATGGTAGCTACGGTGGTGGAAATCCAGGGTATGGGGCTCCAACTGGTGCGCCGTATGGAAACCCAAATGCACCAAGTGCAGGTTATGGAAGCGCTCCATCTGGTGCAGCCCGAAGCTCGTGGAATTCCCAGCCTTCTTCTGGATATGGTGGTGCTGGAGCTTATGGAAATGCTCCATGGGGTGCTTCTGGTGCAGGCGGTCCACAAGCAGCGGCACCTACGGGTCAATCTCCAAGTGGAGCTGCTGGCTATGGGAATCAAGGTTACGGTTATGGTGGTGGGTATGGTGGTAATGATGGGTCTTATGGTAATCCTGCTGCCGGATATGGTGCGGTAGGGGGCCGTATTGGTAGTGCTCCAAATAGCAATTCTGGTGCTGGTTCCGGGGGAGATATGCAGTCTGGTGGTGGCGGCTATATGGGAAGTGGTTATGGGGATGCCAATGGAAATTCAGGTTACGGGAATGCAGGTTGGAGAGCTGATCCGTCACAAGCTTCTGGGAACTATGGTGCTCAGGGAAATGGTGGACAAGGTGGCTACGGTGGTTATGGAGGTGCCCCAACTCGGCAGGGCTAGCCAGAGTGATTTTGATCTTGGAGTTTCTATGGACATGCAAAACGATTATTCTGTGTTGCGGGTGCAAACATGATGGCCCTTGAGGATATCATGCCCACAATAGGACTGGTTGGCTTGCTTGATTCTCAGTAGTTTGCAGTATCTATTTTACTGGTTTTTTCTTAAATAAGCAGTATTTTTGAGGAGTAGAGTTGCTTAATCATTTTGCTTCTTAAGTTTGGTTTCTGTTGGCTTGCTTATTATAGTGTGTACTACTAGATTTTATTATGGTGTTGCTTTAAAATGGCGTTCTAAGATTATTTCCTTATTTTAACATATCAAGTGATGTGCTGCTATTTGTTGTGACGTGTCAATCTCTGAGTCCTTTAGCAGGTGAAGCTCATATTCATTAAAGCTTGTATACAGCTGTTCGGTTTTGGTAGTCTGTAATCATTCTTGATGGTGACTGGTAGGAGTACGAAGATGTAAAAGCTATTTGTAGGAGTAAGGCTACCTTAGGATTGATTAGCTGTAGTGGATAGTGATAATGATAGCGGTAACGGTAGTGGTAGCTGAACTTTAACAATGGCATAATCATTTGTCCCCTGTGCCCTTGTGTTGTACAGGAGGAGAGATGCTCTGCTCGGCTTTTAAAGTGAAGTGACTAAGCTGAGTGTTGTCCAAGGATTTGATAGTTGAAAGTGGAGCTTGAAACTAATTATGCTGAAGCTCACAACTTGGATGCATTCTTCATTCAGATGGAGTTTCCGTTTCTGGATAGCTTGTGGTATGTCAATTTGCGAATGGTTACAGAGCTTCCATTTCAATTTTGCTCATAAAGCTAGTTAGAGTTACTAGTTACTATCTTGGAGTGGTATGCTCACCAATCTCCGTAGTTAATAGATGGTAGATGGTAGATGGAAGTTGGTATTTTGTTGTCTGTGGTTTGGTGAGAAGTAAGCTAAACTTTAAATAGTTCGTATGGCTTGTGGAGATTTGACATGATCAGTAGCTTTTTCATATTACGTTGCCGTTTTATTCAATTATTTCAAAAGCTTGATCCTAGCATCTCTTCTCCACATCTTTGTATTAAAATACTCATCTCAAAAAGTTTGATAACGAGCTTTCCTCAGTCAGCTGATGGACATAGAAGTTGTAGTTATGTTAAGGATCTGTTTTTTACGACCTCTAAACTTGTGGGCACATGTCAGGTCCCTGTTAATTGATTACGGTCAACTGATAGACTTAAGGTTGCTGCTATCATGGCTAATCAAACAGTCTCTGCAATGCCTTATTTCCGCTTAATATCTTATTCACTAAGCACTGCTTATCCTCTTCATTCTCCCTAGTGTTAGCGGGACGGGAGGAGTTAATACCCGGTTAGCCCCTCGCTTTATGGCAGCCGAAGAGTAGCAGGCATTGGCTCATATAGGAACAAATGGTAATGAAAATCAATACAGGAAAACAAGTGTCAAATTTAGGAACATTTTGGATTTGGTTTGTTAGTTGCTGAATTAGTGCAAAAGAATTTGTTCATTATCATTGTTTTCTAAGCCAGCGGCCAGCTTATGTTTTTTCTAAAGTATTTATAGTATCATATCAAACAAATTTGCTGGCTTTTTTAAGTAGATTGTCTTAAGCATGCCTTTTGGATATGTACGTGCTGGTGAATCAGTGGTCTAGATAGGAACTCGGGTCGTAACTGGTATGGTAAGGTATGTAGCTCAATTTTAAGTTATTGAAGCAAATCGTAGAACTTTTGGATTATATAACCAAAAAATCTGGCAGAGTTTTTGGGTGTCTTAACATCTGAGACATTGGTTATATACAAAAAGAATCGTAACGTAGCAATCATGTGTTTTGTCTTCTTTTTTTTGGAAAAGGAGTAAATAGAGCTGACGATACAACATAGTTGGCAACACAAGAGATAAGGATTACATTCAATTTAAAGAATTAGCCGAGGGGAAGCCCTTGTAAGGATCTTGTAGTGCTGCGCTATTTCCAGGCCTTGAGAACACAACCTTCAATCAACCACAAAACATGTGTATATGATTAGTTAGCTAGTATTATAGATACATGGGGCAAGTTTGTAGAAACATTCTTTATTAATGTGCCAACAAAAATATGTGGCGATATCTGCAGAAAATTTACCTGATAGTCCCCAAGTGTATGGGTCTTAAAACCAGCCGCACAGTAATCAAAATAATACTCCCAAGTACGAATGAATTTTTGGTCGAAACCCAAAGCAAGGATTTTGCTACAATAGATTACCACCCAATCAGCGAATGCAACAAGTCATGTTTTGTGTTGAAAAGCATTTTTATTAGAAGTAGTAGTTATGTTAAGGATCTGTTTTTTACGACCTCTAAACTTGTGGGCACATGTCAGGTCCCTGTTAATTGATTACGGTCAACTGATAGACTTAAGGTTGCTGCTATCATATAGGAACAAATGGTAATGAAAATCAATACAGGAAAACAAGTGTCATATTTAGGAACATTTTGGATTTGGTTTGTTAGTTGCTGAATTAGTACAAAAGAATTTGTTCATTATCATTGTTTTCTAAGCCAGCGGCCAGCTTATGTTTTTTCTAAAGTATTTATGGTATCATATCAAACAAATTTGCTGGCTTTTTTTAAGTAGATTGTCTTAAGCATGCCTTTTGGATATGTACGCGCTGGTGAATCAGTGGTCTAGATAGGAACTCGGGTCGTAACTGGTATGGTAAGGTATGTAGCTCAATTTTAAGTTATTGAAGCAAATCGTAGAACTTTTGGATTATATAACCAAAAAATCTGGCAGAGTTTTTGGGTGTCTTAACATCTGAGACATTGGTTATATACAAAAAGAATCGTAACGTAGCAATCATGTGTTTTGGCTTCTTTTTTTTGGAAAAGGAGTAAAATAGAGCTGACGATACAACATAGTTGGCAACACAAGAGATAAGGATTACATTCAATTTAAAGAATTAGCCGAGGGGAAGCCCTTGTAAGGATCTTGTAGTGCTGCGCTATTTCCAGGCCTTGAGAACACAACCTTCAATCAACCACAAAACATGTGTATATGATTAGTTAGCTAGTATTACAGATACATGAGGCAAGTTTGTTGAAACATTCTTTATTAATGCGCCAACAAAAATATGTGGCGATATCTGCAGAAAATTTACCTGATAGTCCCCAAGTGTATGGGTCTTAAAACCAGCCGCACAGTAATCAAAATAATACTCCCAAGTACGAATGAATTTTTGGTCGAAACCCAAAGCAAGGATTTTGCTACAATAGATTACCACCCAATCAGCGAATGCAACAAGTCATGTTTTGTGTTGAAACGCATATTTGACAATAGTCACTTTTTACCTTTGTTTTTCCAAGAAGTTAGTCCTCCAATATCTAAGTGTCTGATAATAATGTATCCCTATGTTTTCCACATGCTCAACACTGTGATTTTAACCATCCTGGTGAGCGTTCAGATGACATGAAAAGTAAAGACAATCTAATTGACACTTACCAGAGCCTGGATGAGGCAGCCATGGCTGATGTTACTCTGCTAAGAGAAGGCAAGCAGCCTCCAGGAAATATGTATTCTTTTATAAAGTCTGAGCTTCGCCTGTACTCGTCATACCTCTGGTCCGGGATTGATATGAACTAAATACTCAAATGTCAGCAAAGCCTTCACATTATACATCCATTTTTAAGGGTGTTACGGTTTTAGTCGAAAATATACCTGTAACACAAAAAGGCCGTCATCTGCCAATATTGATTCACAACATCCAAAAAACTCTTCCATGTATTCATGCCCGACCGCTTCTAGCATTTCACTGCAAACATACATGTCTATCAATGTTGCACAATTGTCATGAAGAAATTTCATAGATATGAAAGAATGTAACTGACCATGATATTATTCTGTCGTATTTGTAAGTCTCTGGCACTTGCCTATAGTCGCATAGTAGGAATCTGATTTGGTCCTGATTAAACATGGAATTTGAGACAAATCTAATCTCTGAATATTCGAAGATGAATAACAACTAACTACCTACCTGTAAACCAGCTTCCTCCACCTTCTTTTCTGCATATTTTAGTTGCTCTTCAGATAAGGTGATTCCAGTGTACGAGCACCCAGTTCGTTTCACCAGCTCGATTGCTAAAGTTCCCCAACCACATCCTATCTCAAGAACTCGATGGTTCTTTTTAACTCTTGCCTACACAGGTTAAAGGGATGCATTAGACTTAGGATTAATGACAGCTATGTAAGTAAACACTCACCTTCTCAATCAAAGAAGTGATTTTTCTCATCTGTGCTGACTTTAAGTCTTCATCTTCACTCTGTTCAATTTTCACATGATGAAAAGGTTATACTTGAACTCAGTAGAAGTAATAAACGAAAGCTTTAGATTTCGAACCCTTACCTTAAATACTGCACACGAATATGTCATGGTATCATCCAAGAATAGGGCAAAGAGGTCGTTACTCTGAAAAGCGCACACATGAAATAATTCAATAAATATGGTAACGAGTCTTTACAACTTTAAAAGAGAGTATTCAACAATTTGTCATACCAGATCATAGTGGCGAGATATGTTTCTGCGTGCTTGAGTAAGAGAATTTTGCCTCGAAATGTGATGATAAAAATATTTAGCAGATGCTACTCCAGCTGTTAAAAACATCGGTGTCCACCAGCCTCTAAAAAAGGTAACACATAGTCGAATATCATGAGTAACCATGAATTAAATGTATGAGAAACAAAACTCAGTTATTAGCTATAACTACCTTTTGCTGGACCTCGAGGCTGAACTTTCTAAATCTCTGTTTAGAATGAAGATCTATAAAAGAACGGGTTCCATGAGGAATTGCAGCATAAAAAAAGGAACCACTTAATTACTATTAACCGTATGAAAACCATTAATGTTACCTTAAACATATTTAAAAGGCCTTCCTTTTTATCAACAAAGGAGAAGTCCCCGTTTATATAAGCATCCGCAAGACCTAAGTCAGCTTCCGTAGCAATCTGCCCCAGGGTAGGGTAAGCGTATAGATTTAGCAAGTATATAGGGAGTGAATGTAGGATTGGTTCTATAAGAAAAGCAAAGAAAGTGTATTAACCTTCCAATAAAATTGGGGATTGTGAACTTTCAAGTAAACTTTCAAAGGGCACTTCTTTTTTGTTCCCTCGAAGGTGAACATCGTACCACCTTCTTCCAATAAACTGTTAGAAATAGATAACGCATTGTTAAGCCAAAAAATCAAGAGAAATCGCCAATGTGAAGAAATTCACTAGGGACAGAACTAAGGTGCGCATTCGGCTTCAAGAGTTAAAAGGTATGAGAATGTTACTCACATCAAACTGCCCATACCAATATAATCTTGAAGGAACCTAGAAACAAAAAACCGAGCACCAGTTTCCATCAAAGAGGGTACCATATGTTTAGGGTTGTTGAGAATTTCACAACTCATATTAAGCAGGTCGTTAGCAGCAAGCATGCCAGCCTGAATCACAGTAAAAAACTTGAGATAAATACTCTTAACTCTTCTTCAAAAGCCAATCATCCACCAATACATTAATAGGCTATTTTACAAGAGGTTTACGTATTTTAAAAAAATAGTTACCTTTAATCCATCCTCGTGGAACCCGTAACCTGCAAAGTAAGATATAATCAATAAAGATTGAGAAATATTCTAGTTGTGGCTAAAGAAAAGGGAGTGACAATGATGAAATGTATAAGACCAAATATTATGGATGAATCTCACAAATTTCTCGTAGCCCTCAAATTCAAGTATCTAGCTTTATTATTTCTATGGTCTGTGTATTCTTGAATTGGGAGAATTTTAAGCATTATAACGTACACGAAGAAGAATGATTCATGACAAGAAGCTGACTTGGTCACAATGTACATCACTTTGATGTAAATTGTGATTAACTAGAGATATATATCTTGAAGTTAAAGGCTAATTCACTGATATTGATCAGGGATAGGTCATCATTGCAAATTGTGATTTAAAACTCTCATTTCAGCATAAAACATAATGTTTTATATGTGGGAATATTATGACTGCTTCAAATAGCAGCCATGCTTAGCTACTGTTTTTTGTAGGAGAGTGGCAGTGAAACAACCATCATGATAATATATAGTTGAACCAGTTCCAAACGATACTACTTTCATATCTTAATGGCACTGTTTGCCTTTTCACACAACTCGACACAACCGTTGACTTCATATAGTCAATCATCCTTTTGTGAGGTTTGTTGGATTATATACAAGTATAGAACCATTGACTTTATAAAGTCCTTCATTTTCTAAACGTCTTGAAATTACGGACGTTACAGAATGGGTGTCACAAGTTGATTCTGTTACTCCGCCAAATAATAAATTTTCATTTACAAATTGAATTTTTTTGCAAGGTATGTTTTAGTATCTTACTTTTTTTTTTGAAGGATCAAAAGCAAATAATAGGAAGGGTCGAGAGGAAGAAAAGTGTGTACCTTGGTATGCTCCACAGAACCAGATTCCTCTCTTCCCTTGAATGCGATGAAGCTCAAGTGAAGCCTTTGATGCAGCAACTGATGGCATTGGATGCCCAGTTGTCCACTTTAGCAGCATATTTTCTGGTGTTCGCGGTGGATTTAGTGTAACCAAAAAAGGTAGCCCCTTATCATCAATGTTCTGCATTTTAATGTTACTTGTTAAATATATCATACATCTTCTCATTTTTTAACTTTAATTTGAAAAATAGCATCTTAAATTTCCAATTCTTGCAAACCTGAAGAATATTTAACCAGTATGTTAAGCAAGCTTTGTTGTCCACATTTCCAAGAAAGTTCCATGAACTCCACGCTGACGGGTTCTTGGGCATTAAACTTTTGTCACGATGTAGAAAAATATCACTGCAAAAATATGAAGGGTGAAAGCTAAAAACACGCAACATTCTTATTCAAAACACACGATGTACGCAATGTACTTTCAAAATTACCATTGTACGCAATATATTTTCAAATTTGATACAATGTACGTAATATGACCTGGAACCAGCAGGTTACCAGGTTTTCAAGTTTGGAAATATACAGGAATGGCCCCTGTGGCTTGGGTT
>LBNU01002284.1:2471-34055 GCA_014162995.1 Artemisia annua
GTTGGCACGTTATTGGTTTGGAAAAGAACGAATGGCTTGGTATATTTGATGATACCGAGTGCTCTTAGTATTAATCTATCATTCTTGAAGGGCCTAGCACTAGTATCAAACTTATACCAATTGCGATTCCTATCATCAAACCAAACGGTCCCTAAGTATCTCTCATATCAACCGTCTGTTTATTGAAAGTAACTTAAATGTCTCTTTATTGAAAGTAACTAATACAGTTATAGGTCACTTTGTTTTTTGTTCATCTTCGTTTATGTTAATTTTTGTCAAATTTAATCAAGCAACAAGAATCAACACGCTTACACGCCACTAACATATTAAATGAATATGAATGAAAAAACAGTTGCAAAATTTCAGTTTTATCCGTCTAATTACTTTTAATAATATGAATTCACACTTATAAATTAAGAGTATGATCCGTATTTCACATCAAAATTTTCATTCGTATTGCTTGGATCATAGTTTTAAAAAGAGCGCATTGACTCCAGGCTAAGCTCTAGAGATTTTTTCAGATCGAGACTCAACACATGCATATGGTCAAAAAAGGTGCGATGTCTTGAGCGTTAGAGTCTTGCGCCTAGGCGCGCCTACGAGAGGTGACGAGTTTTGGACTTTTTTTTTAATCAAATTTAACATTCATCGATCTCATATGTTAGTGAAACCTAACATAAAAAAATAACTAAATTAAACAATTTGAGAGTTTATCCTTCAATTCAAGTATTTAAACATACAACTATACAAGCCTCTCCTTCAATTTAGAGCATGAAATAATGAAATGTCATACCATCATCTTGATACATTGGTTGATATTTTGGGTTTGAATTCGAGATTTGTTTTGATATATTAAGTATTTTAGTGTCAGTTAAGTCATCATTAATACATAAATTGTCGTGCAAAATTTTTAAAATTTTATTTANTATACAAGCCTCTCCTTCAATTTAGAGCATGAAATAATGAAATGTCATACCATCATCTTGATACATTGGTTGATATTTTGGGTTTGAATTCGAGATTTGTTTTGATATATTAAGTATTTTAGTGTCAGTTAAGTCATCATTAATACATAAATTGTCGTGCAAAATTTTTAAAATTTTATTTAATTCACTGCCTCTCATATTCATGAAGCCCGCGCCTTGATTTGCGCCTCGCCTCAAGGCTCCATAAGCCCTTTGCGCCTTATTGAGCCTTTTAAAACATTGGCTTGGATAAGTTAGAGGTTGGTTCCTTATTTATATTTGCGTAAACTGAAAAAGAAAAAAAAATGTGCCTGTGGTTTGCCATTTTTGCGAAAAGAGAAATGATACGTGGACCTAAAAGTGGACCTAAAAACATGTGGCATGATCCTGATGGGTTATAAAATAAGTGGGTCTCTGTCTACAGCAATCAGGATGATGCTACGTGTTTTTAGGTCCACAATTAGGCCCACTTTTAGGTCCATGTATCATTTCTCTTGCGAAAAATGTCCTTCAAAACTTAAAATTGCGAAAAGTTTCCATGTGGTTTGCCATTTTTGCGAAAAAGGTCCCTGTGGTTTCTACTTTGTTTCAAGTCGTCTCTTTTGGCAAACGATCGTTAAAAATTCTCATTAGTGGCCATGTGAAATGACTAATTTACCCTCGCCTTCTTCTCACAATTACTTTCCTTTAAATTTGCAATTATTTGTAATCCCACAACCATCACACCACCACCTCTACCACCACACAACCACCACCATCAAATCCTTTTTTTTTCAAAAATTTGAACGCACGTTTGTTTCGTTCGATTTTATGTACTTAAGATGTAACCGTTTTTTACCTCATACTTTACCATTAAAAAAAAAGAAAAAAAAAATCCTTATATCGAGTAAACATCTTACCTGCCTATTATCCTATAAACAAAGATAGAAAAAACAAAAATATTTTTTTCCTTCGATATAATATGAACTTTTGAAAAGGATAAGATCAGTTTGGAATATACTATAAAGTATTGCATAATAAAACCAGAGGTGTGTTCAGATTTTGAATTCTAATTAGAGGTGATATAATGAGCTCTATAAATTCAAATCACTGATGTTAAAGTTTACGGTTTACCTTCTTCTCTGAATCACGTTCAACAGAAAGGAATGTTTGGCTTCGAAAGCAACCTGCTATTGGTTATGACCAGGACATCATTGTCTTTCAGGACATTCTCAACAGCACCACTAACATCATTATCATCTGATTTTGAAGTACCATCTATGTTTTGGATACTCGTATTCTGAGATTCCGAGGTATCTGAACATTAAGAGGGATTACCAGTTGAAATTTGTAACATATCATCTTCAGATGACATGATTAATTCATATTTCTTATTAGTTACTTCTTACACACTATGTAAAGATCCTACAGGTTGAGCATCACTGGATTTTGCGGAACGTAGTCTCTCAATTTCCTTTCGTACCAAATGTATTTCTTCCTTGTAGCTTTCTAAGGATGGTGTTTGCCTATCTACATCCCCAGATGTTTTATCTTCAGTTGGTTGAGCACCTTCCATGTGTTTTTTTAGTAAGGTTATTTCAGCTTTGCAGATAGTTAATTCTTTTCTTCGTTGTTCTAGTGACTGCTTTACATCTTGAACCTAAAAAAGCGTAACAATGAGTAAAGAGTTCATACATGATCGAATGTAAGTATAGTGAATTCTTAATATGTTTTTAAGTACCATATTATCTCTGTTCTTCATATCCCTCTGTAAATTCTCCATTGACTTCTTTAACGTCGCTGACTGGGCATCTACAAAATCTCTGCTTCTCAACAGTGATTGCTTTTCAAGTTTGAGCTTATCGTTCTCTTTGAGCAACGAGTCTTTCCTCTTAAGCATGGAAAACTTCTCCTGAAAATCTTACAACATTGTTTATTCCAAACAAAAGTTCAGAATTTTACCACATTTCATGTCAAGTATTATGATTATTAAACAAGCTTTTTCGAGAATTACCTCAGCTGCTTCTGTAGTAGATGAAAGGTACTGATAATGCGTAAGGCATCTGGCACATGTTTTTCCAATCATCTAGATCATGGTCGCTAACCTGCAGTTAAGATAGATTTTCAGTTGTTTGACAAATCTTGATAGATACATGATTGTTGCATGTTTAAGGCAAAGCATTTAAGCATGCACAATGAGCTAATTTGACAGTAAAGAGTGCCAAATTGTTGCTTACAATTATAACTCATTCGATTTACTAATGGAATAATTCTATCAGTAGGTTTCTTTTGCTTTAATCGACTTGTTTGGCAAAAAGGATAGTGCCATCAGTTTAAGCTAAAAGTCACATGTTTTAAGTGTGCGTGTGTGTGCCCTTAAAAGTTGAGACTACTGCCATGAATAGTGTTTAAACTACTAAATATGCAAAGCATGCATTCCTATAACATGGTTTAATATATACAATGAATTAGGTAATAATAATTTAGAATGCAATGTGCTTATGTGAAAGGGAAAATTACAACTCACATATTCTTCATTTAAACCAAAGTCTGGTCTACTTATAATAAAAATATCACAATAATAATGTAACACCCCAACCCGAAAAGGGCTAAAGTATTACATTATGGGGTCAAGTCAGAACACAAGTGAAACGGAGATACAATACAAGTACAAAACTTACAAGGATTACAAGGAAACAAGACAAGATACAAGATACAAAAGGGCATCAACAAACATAAGCCCAAAACAAAACTACTTCTAAGCATCTCTAAGTCCAGAAAGTGTCTAATAGGGTGAAGTCTTCTAAGCCCAAAACAAAGCCTTCGTCCGATAACTCATCTTCCTACTAAACCTGCCGCATGAGAAAAGAAATGCGGCTGAGCTTACAAAGCTCAGTGAACAGATATGAAGATAACAAGTAATGTAAAGTAACAAGAGAAGAGAATACAAGATGAATTTGTATATGGGATCACGAGGTTTATCAAGAGATTTTCAAGATCAAGTAAAAGGGTCATCCAAGTCAAGTATCAAGGTCAAGTATCAAGGTCAAGTATCAAGGTTAAGTATTAAGGTTAAATATCAAGGTCAAGTATCAAGGTTAAGTATCAAGGTTAAATATCAAGGTTAAATATCAAGGCCCAGTATCAAGGTCGTCAAGTATATAATCATGAATTACCAGGTCTTCAATGTCAAGGTTACCAAGTTTCAAGGCTTCAGTATTTATTCCCCAGGCACAAACAAGAATCAAGTCAAGTAACCCAAGATGGAGTGATCAACTCCCAAGCAGTGAGGGGTCGCATTGCACGCAAGCCCAGTCACCAAGTAATAATAACTGTAGTCCAAATCATAATCAAGATGGCCGTAGCCCAAGCAAGTATCAAGACAAGACAAGACTAGGATGCATCCATACGCCCCTGCTGGCCAATAACAATAATAATAATAATAATCATAGCAGCAGTCGATAACAAGAATCAGGGACGGCGTGGGACATCTCTCCAGCCACGCTAGAGTACATAGCATTGGTGCATCAATACTATGGTTGTGGCTACTCCACAACAAGTAGCTCCTGGGTAAAATACTGAAGGGGTCAAGTAGTCAAGGTCCAATATCAAATACAAGTGTCCAGCCAAGGTCAAGGTTCAAGTCAAGGTTCAATATTAAGTGTCAAGGTCAAAAGGTCAATATCAGGGATCAATATCAAGAGTTCAGTATCAAGAGGTCAACCAAGGATGTAGTATCCAATGAGTCAAGATGGTGAGGTCCAAGTCAAGGTTCCCATCCACAGGTTCATTATTCCATTTTCCCCAAAGTCCCATAGTTCAAAATCAAAGGGTCATAATGAGAGTTTAAATCAAAGATCCATTTAGTAGGTTCCCATCATTTGTTTAGAGCATGGTCTAAAAAGGCAGAAGCCTACACTGTAGACCAAAGGTTATGGTTTCCTATCTTGTAACTTATGCAGTAAGAATGCATAGAATTAGTTCTTTCACGTGTCTCAAGAACAAGAAATGAGAAGTGAATATAACCACATTCTACACATCAAGAACAAAATAAGAGTCACTTGCTGCCATTTCTGAAAATAAACTCTCAATTCTCGTCCATTAACATTATGTAAATTTCCCAATGTAGGCCAATTTGCTTTGTACAATGTATCTTGGTTTTATTATGCAATTTGCTTTGTACAATGGGCTCGGTGAACGAAACAGAGGTACGTTCAGATTTTGAAAAAAAAGGATTTGATGGTGGTGGCTGTGTGGTTGTAGAGGGTGGGGGTGGTGGTGGTGGTGGTTAAGTAGTGGTGTGATGGTGCTGGGATTATAAAATAATTACAAATTTAAAAGAAAGTAATTGTGGAAGACGACAAAAGTAAATTAGGCATTTCACATGGCTGCTAACGGAGATTTTTAACGACCGTTAGCCAAAAGAGACGATTTGCAAAAAAGTAGAAATAACAGGGACATTTTTTGCAAAAAGTGCAAACCACAAGGACAATTTCGCAATTTTAAGTTTTGAGGGACATTTTTTGCAAAAATAACATACCACAATGACATTTTTTGCAGTTTACCCTTTAATATTTTCATACAAAAATTTGACCCGAAATTGACGTAAATAAAAATAAACATATAGTTAAACGGTCTATTAGTTTATTTTAATAAATTTGGTGGTTTATATATTAAAAGTTTAAAACTTTAGCGACTTCAATATACAGTATCCCTATTTTCTTTGTCATATAACACTAGTCCTGCTCGTTATCTTACCTATAGTCATGCTCTTGTGACGATCATCAAAAGGACCTCATAAAATAACTTAGCGGTCATCACTAAAATTTACAAAACCTAAGTGGAAAAAAATTATCTTTTTGCCCCTCTATTGTCTAGTAAACACAAATGGTAATGTCTGCTTGCCTTCATATGTACTAAGAAAACATTGTTTTCCAAATACTTCTGCGTGCTTAGAGGAAAAAAAATACTTTATGAAAAAACAAACACCAACTAAATGATCAAGTTAAACTTTTGTAATTTGTATATACTAAAGGAATTTTTTATGAGCGGACCTAAACCAAACTATGATAAGAAGATTGTGATATCTATCCCTCTCTCCGTCTCAAATCAAATGTATTATAGCACACTCTTCTTACCATAGTTTGGTTTAGGTCAGCCTACAAAATATTTTTGACTTAGTTGGTACCCACTTAAAATAGTAAAGTGAACTTATATTTTGAGACGGAAGAAATAATATATTACCCATACTAACAAGAATGTTGTTTTTTCTAAAACAAAAAGAAAATCATTATTCAATATGTATAATTTTCAATCTCTTGGATTATAAGGGGGTGCTTGGTTGTGGGTATTAAGTGGTGATGAATGATAACGATAATGATTAATGGTGTTTGATATCTTATAATGCAATGAATCATTACCCTCTTTTAGGTAATGAACCATTCCTCTATATTTTAGGGGTTATGAACCAAGTATTCATTTTTTTCCCCAAGTTAACTTAGCTCATATTTCTTTATTTTCTCTATAATTTGTAAATATACATATTTTCCGGATTACATTTTATATTGAATCTGTAAATTTATATCAAACATGATATGCACATATTCTTTCATATATACTTACGAGGATTTTTTTTTCCTTAATCTATCTATCTACACAATGTAAACATCTAAAAATGGTTGAAGATCATTTATAGTGTGCATGAAATTGATTGTCTCAAGGTGGTTTACAAAATTTTGAAAAAGTAGTTTTCAAGAAGTGAGTTAGTTATTATAAGTCATAGCATTTTGAAAGTGGTTCATTATATTCCTTAGTATACCATTTGCCTTTCTCATTCCAATTACTTTATTTGAATCAAGCGCGCCCTAAATTTGTTGTAGTTTGGGTAATCAAGCTATGAAGCCAATATAGAATATCTTTGGCCCCATATAGAACAAATGGTTAAGCGAACCATATCGACCTTTAGAAATTACTTAAACCCGTGTGAGACGTGTATTAAATGTAACCTATCATCAAAGTCATTCTATATTTATGATGCTAAGTTGCTAAATAGTACAATTATATGATTTTGGGGTCTACCATTTTCATTCAACCAACGATATGACGGGTGCCATAATATCTTATACATCGTATCCCACCATTGTATTAGGCACGGAGTATTTTAGTAACTCTTTATTTCAGGTCATTATAAGAATGAAAATATTTGAGGGTATGTAAAGAGACTCGAACTTGAAGATATATAAATCTTGTTTTATCTTGTTTACAAGTATAAGAGATGGGAGCTGGTTTGCACATGCTAACTTTTGATTCACACACGTCATTCTATACTGTAAACAACTATACATATGTCACATGAAGCTTACTGTACTTGTACTTTGAAGTGTGTTAATCAAAAATTGGCGTGTGCAAATAAACCTCCATAAGAGATAGGGAAAGGTTGAATAGGAGTGTTAAGAGTAAATTACATGCATCGTCCATGTGGTTTGTCAAAAGTTGCTACTACCGTTCATGACAGTTTCATTTTGCATTGACAGTTCTTAACTTTAAAAAGATTAACACCCGAAATCCCCCACTTTAATTACTTATGTTAAATATTTTTGTTAAATCCCTCATGTGCCTTGCACATGAGAGTATAATGGTCTTTATAATCGGTTTCTTGCTAATAAATCATACACACTTGTTTATGCACTTCTAATCCCACTTATTTTTAATCATCTTTAACCTCAACATCTTTCAAATCCAAATACCCAAGAAAATCAATTTTGAATCATATATTAGTTATTTAGTTTAGTAGTATGGTTCATAACCTGTTAAGTATGATATTGCTATAAATTTTTTTAAGAATATAATATTGCACGTATGCTTCTGAAAGGCATATATATACTTTTTTCTTGTATTGAATATGGACATAAATTCATTGGCTGTATATGGGTCTCATTGGCATGTGCAAATTTATTTATATACAGTATTCATTGGCTGTATAAGGATTGTCAATTCAAAATGAAACTCTCATAGACGGTAGATGCAATTTTTGACAAACCACAAGGACGATCCAAGTAATTTACTCCAGTATTAAATAGCAACAAAACTTCCTCACCAACAACAATTGCCTGGTTAACCGGTAGCCGAAAAACTGCCATATGTCGGCAATTCGGCATGCGTAAGAAGATTCATTCTTTGCATGAATCCCGGTTACGACATGTTGATTTCTTGTTAGTTGCTTACGAGCTCAACGATATATCGTTTTCATCTCAGTATATAACCCTTGCAAGTTAACAATACTTTTCAGTAACTGGTATGAATTTAAATCATGATGCCTCTAGTAGAACTAAATAATTTTTTAGCACATTTAAAATACGTTATAGGACATAAATATGAAAATAACAATTGCTACAAGTTCTGTCATTGGACCATGGGATGTACATGTCATATTTATGATAAAGAGTAAATGCAATTTCTTCAACTATAGTACTTATTTCAATTACCAATAAAAAACTCGTATGATAAATACAGAATTCTATAATTATGCCACGGCAGGCAATGGACCCATGAACTATGAATGCTTGATTCTCATACGTCCCATAACCCCGGTTGGTTGAGCCTCTAAATCATAATAATGGCAAATAGATCAAAAATCTTTTAATAAGGTTTTTATTCTGATTGTACCCCGACATTAGGTTCACCGACAAACGGTAATTATTCAGTTTCATAGCATGTCTTATGATAAATTAGTACTAATAGATTATTTTCATATGCCAACATTAATCAAATGAACATGACTATCATTGACTTTCTTCCCCCATATACCAAGTACACAAATATGGCAGTATATTATCAGTAGAATAAGGTGGTGCATAAACATTTCATGTTAACCCCAACTTCAATACGATCATCTTATATCTTATTAGAGATTAAACATGTTTAAAACTTATTGACACATATGTCCCGTCCTAAAAATGACATGTATTTGATACAATGTCGACCGAGCATGACTTAATATATAATTTCTATATGTTATAATTAAAAGCATCATATAGTAAGTTACAAGTTACGAACGTGGAGTGAGGACCAAGTGAGAAGTTTTCTACTTTTGGTAACTAGACATGTCGATACATCCTTGTAAATCATGTGAAGGTTGTAAAGTAATCTTGACAAGAGTACCTTCAACTGGGTGATGTTAAGGTATTGTATATATGTTGTGGTATGTTTGTGACTTTAAACAATAATGTGACACAACTCAATTAAAGACAGTACACGTTGATAGTTTTCACGACAAACTTAACGTTAACATGCTATAAGGGTACTCGATATAAGCTCTGCTCACGAGAAAAGGTAAGGTTGTGATCTCACAAAAACCCGATGAGCATATATAAACTTCGTTTTTCTCACATGTATCTTCCATTGGAACATTTACATCGTCTATCAAAGTCATGATATGTAAGGGTGATGAATTCATAAGTAATGTATAGGATATATTCAATAAACTGATCTAACTATATTTTACGAAGAAAATCATCAGTATTAGTGCCCATAAGCTCCATATATTTATACATCTGGCCATTATAGCGCTAACTGCCAACACATGCATGATACATGCATTAAATTATTTATCTTATCTTATTATCATTATTGAAGTTAGATTATTGTAATATCTTGTACATAAGTTTTGTAGTTTATGCCGACGATCGACCACTTAGCTTCCTAGCTATAGTTGCTTACTTCATAACTTAAAAAGAACAAAATTTGTATTCTATTTTGGTAGACTTTCGTCATTCTTCTAAATCAAAGAACTTACTACTTTCAAAAATCACTTATATGTTATATAATAATCCTTACTTAGTTACTTATAATTTATAATATTGAAATTCGTTTGCCATTTCGGATAACTAAGTGATGCCTTATATTTAACACACCAATTTAAATAATATCATATCCATATGCAAGATTTAAGGGGATACTCGTTACGATTCAAATTTAAATCCATATTTTATATATTTCACCTATCATCTCTATTCTCTAGTACTATTTGCTAGTATACTAGTACACAAAGTCAATCATGGTCAAAGACAATCGTGTGTAACTACATATACTAGTTGCATAAACAATTGTACATAAGATACCATATATATATAACAACCAACAAACCATGAATAATAGCATTATATATATTAAACCACAAACCAAAGCTACCTGCATTGCCTCTCTCTTTAAAACATTTAGTACAATGTACACAGCCAAACGTGTAACACCTAAAGCACTTGGCATCAGACTACATGAACAACAAGATCATGGTACAAACATGAACAAAGGATGTAGTGGTGTTGGTGAATCATCGTTCAGGGTGTTGTACTATGGTGCATCAAAAGGATCTGTACCATTTTTGTGGGAGTCACAGCCTGGTACACCTAAACATGCACTCACTCAATCATCTTTACCACCATTAACACCACCACCTTCCTACCAATCAATGCAAATGATTAACACAAATATTAACCACTCCTCAAAAAGATCTTCTCCTTCAGGGTTTCTTAGGACCATGTTTAAGAAAAGGAATAACACGTCTTCCTTTTCTTCGAGTTCGGTTTCTTCATCCTCTTCTTATTCGTCTTTGTCTATGTCGTTGTCCATGCATATGCAGTCTGCACAGTCAACGCCCATGAGCAAGACGGAGCTTAGAAGGATGATGAAATTTGGATTGGTGGATGACGGTGATTATACTGGATCACCGACATCCACCTTGTGTATGGGCGGTGGTTTTAAGAAAGGGTGTAGATTTATGAAAGTTAAGAAAGCAATGTTATCATTTGTACGTACGCCATGGTAAGGCATAATAATAGACGTGAATTTAATGATTCATGATCCATGATCTATCTTTTGTTTTTGTTTTTTATTTCTTTTAATATATATGTTGATAATTTGTTCATGGTATAAATGAACTTTTAATCATTGTATTTCATGGTTTTGGGTTTGTATTAAAACCGAACAAAATATATGAAGGTAAATTTGTAGAATAAATTATATAGATTCGTCAATTTAGTGTTGGGCATACTCATGTTTAAACATATATGAAGTGTGAAAAATAACTTAGTCACAACTTACAAATTTATCTATACTGTGTTAGTATTAGATTAGTTTTTACTGTTCATCGTTTTGTGAATAGATTACAAGTCTTCTCGGATTATAATATGTGTTTTTACTTGTTGATGAATGGATATTGCATAGATTCCAAGAGCTTATTTTTGTCAAAAAGAAAATGCTTATGATATGAAAATTTGTAAAGCATACTAAAAGTTACCCATTAAGTATAAGCAGCAATTTTATTTTTAACGATAACTAACTATTTCACACTAACTACACAATAAATCAATTTCACAATATCCTAACCAGAATTTAAACTCACCATCATTTAGTTGAAAAATATTTTCACACATGAGATACTATTTAAATACAAGCTCTTTAGTGGCGGTTTGTTGTTAAATCGTTTTGCTATTGAATTGAAGTAGTTTCACAATACATAACGAATTTCCTAATTGTTCCATGTGTATGAAACATAAAATAAAAAGTCGGTGCGTGTCACGGTTATAAAACATAAAATAAAAAGTTATAAAGATCAACTACTCGTGATACTTATAATGAATCTCCAAAAGTTAATTAAAGTACTAGCATTAAATAATACGTACCCCGTATATCATGTGTATATTATATAAGCTAAGCTCTTGGTTTGAGGACTTCATGCACCCATTACATGTTCAAAAAATTAATGCGTTTTGACTCGTTTTCAAAACATTTCGTAGCGTGGAGGGTAATTCAACCCTAAGCTTGTTTCTATATTTTAGTTATTTATTTATTATTTGAGATTTTTGCATAGCTCGTTTTCGAAGTTGTAACTGTCGATTTTAATTTTAGTCTCTTTCTTTCTCCGCTTGTCTCATAAAAATCTTACTTCACGCCCACTTCTAGTCTAAATCCACATCATAATCATTCTAGATTCATATCTAACGTTTGCGACCACAATACCTCGTATTAAAGTGGATAGTTTTTAGTTACCTAATAAAGCAAGCAAATATAATGACAAACATGTAACTTTTAATATATAACGTAAAATGCGTAAATTACTCGTAATTATAAATCGTTTAAACCTATATTCCTCAACGCCTCTCGTCTTTAATGTCTCGAGTCTTCTAGTGCCTCAACAAATGTTTGAATATATTTGTTAAGTTCCACTATGATCAAACATTTTTAACAAACTGTTAAGAATGTTTAGAATGTGTCTTATAGTCATGATGTCTTCAAATGTTTAAATAGAATACTGTTTTTATAAACTAAACATCCAACACATTTTAAACTTGCGATGCTCAATCAAATAAGCTCTATCATATGCGTCAAAATGATTTTCATCATTTACAGTAAACCATACTTCCACATTTTATAAAATGATTCATTAGTCTTTATATCATATTTTATATAATAACTTCAAACAACATATTTTAATCTTGCATTTTCCAACTAACAAGAATCTTCATCTTAAGGAAGTATTTCAAATTACATTATTAGTTTGAAAACATAAGCACTCTATTAAAGTTTAAGTCAAACTAATTCAAACATTTTGAAGAAAAGCGTATCAATGCGCTTTTGCATCAAACACTCCATAAACAATTTTGGGTATAGAGTGTTTAAACACTTTAGAAAAGCATTAACCATACTTTGCCTCAGCTCTTCCTTAAGCAATCTAGAATGGAAACATAGCAAACAAAAGTTGAAAGACATTTCAAAACAGATATATTTTTGGTGATCAGAGGACCCACGGATCCTTGCAGAACCACGTATCCGTGGATGCATGAGGTACTGTAGCTAGCTTTCTTACCTATTTAATCAATCATTTAGTTCACATTTAAACCAAGCTTTTGAAATGTAAATTAACACATTCTTTAGTCTTAAAAACCCTCTTTAACCCTTTTATCTTAATACTTCTAACTCTCATTTGCTAAAAGCAGATTATCACATAAAGATCCATCGAAACAAGCTTAGAGTTCTTGCCATTTTAATCCACCAAAAGCCCACTTGCATATGAAAATCTGAAATAAAATTAGAGCTCTTGCCATCTTCATCTATTGAAGGCTTCTTATCAAGAGAATATCAAGCTTAGAGTTTTTGATGTCTAGATTAGTTATTCATATCAATTAGACAACCATGTTTTGAATCACTATTATCCAACATCATGTATCACCACTATATAACATATTGTATCACCAACTATACTCCAAACTAGAGGTTAGATAGATTATGTGTTTAGGCCTTAAAACACAATGGAAATAGGTTAAGTGTGTTTAAGCCTTAAAATACAAGAGTAATTGGTTTGTTGTGTTTGGGCCATAAAACACAATGGGTTTAGTTGTATTTGAAGAAGAACTCGATATATTGCTTAGCATCGGTAAATTTGTAAGCGACTTTGTAAGGTTTTCTTCGCCGAGATGGGAGTTTGGTGAACTAGTGAAGTAACTCTCGAGTAGTGAAGTGGGGTAAAGAGGAGCTTCGTGTCGAACTACTATATATCCTCGTATCCCGTTTGATCTCTCTTTTACTTATTGTTTTGTGTTTTTATTTGATTTGTGTTGATATGTTTTCTATTGGGCTTTGGTCATTAAACAACAATGAATTTTTCCAAATGTACTGATTTGCTACGTGAACTCTGAAAAAGTTGTGTGAATGTAACAATCTTTCATAAAGTGTTTCGATCTGCACATTTTGATAACGTGTCATACTTGAAAGTCTGACACGTCGCACCATTTATAACGTGACACGTCATCAAAATGTGCAGATTGGAATACTTTATGAAAATTTGTTACAATTACACAACTTAAGTATTCGCGTACTAAAACGAGACAATGAAGAAAGTTCGTTGCTATTTTATGACCAAAACCCTTTTGTTTCATGATCCTTATTATCATTATTATTGTAGTATTCTTATCATTACTTATCATATTGCATTACAATTGATTGGTTAATTGATACGAAAAATTGAAGTTTTTGAAAGGGAGCATATTTACTGCCTATACGTTTTCACAGCATGATCTCGTGGCTCTCTCGAATAACACTTGTTCTAGTTGGTTGCATCATTTATTTTGAATAAACCTTTTTCTCTTGCACCATTTGCTGTTTTTACAAGATTATTGGCAGGATGTCGTTTTCCCTTTGGTTTCCTTTTAGAGGTGTCTTTGGTTATGTTTTGGGTGGTCATGGCGTATATAAATGTCTACAAGTAGGTTTGGACTTTCCTGTTTTGATGTTGTTGACATTTGCAGTGGCTTTAGGACCAAGTTTGTAATGGTCACAATGTGGCAATCAGAATACAGTGAGATGTCTAAACTCTAAAGTGATAGCCTAGCCGCCTAGGATATTTTGATTCAACCATGTCCAACACCAAATGAATAGTTAAAAGATTGGACCATAAGAAGGAGTTGTCGAACAAGAAAACACCAAGCCAGATTTTGTCATGCATTACAAAAGGACGGGCCGGATTTAGGCCTCTGAGGTCTACTGTAAATCTCTGGTGTGTAATTTTCAAATCAGCTTTTGGTGATGCTGCTAATTACATGTGACATTTTTTTATTTGTTGATATATGTTACGAAGAACGAACAAAACATGCGAAACCAGAACGAACTTGAAGCAGCGCACAACGCACAATTTAAAGCTTCATTTTCGGCTTGAATCTAATACCAAGCACATATTATGTACCGTCATAATGTATAGAAAGCCAGTTTTATAAAATTATTGACTTTGAACTTTTTTAGTTTTGATTTTTGAAGAGTGCTAAGTGATTACGGACCAGGATGGCGTAAACATAAGAATATTAGAGAGCCTGTTTTAAATACGTGGGCCAATATAACTATTGTGTCATATGTGTTAGCCTATGATATTTTAGCATCACCAACATAGCCCAAGTAAAATAGTCAGTACCGAACTACCGATATTGTTATCAATTTAAATTTCTTAACATCGATAACACATATGATCAAAAGGATGAAAAGTTAATTTTATAAGATTGTTGCTACAGTTTACATAACTGAATGTGGAAAATTAGTGAGTCAAACCAACTATACACGGGCATGAGGTGGGAGGAGAATACGGGTAGCTACATCTTTTTAAGGCTTTACAAACCATATTTTTGTAACGAAAATTTGTATTATCTTTGAACAAATTTCTTGTCATGTCATTACATATTTGACTCTATTATCGAATCTCAAAACTATTTCTATCTTTGTAAAGCTTTTGATAAATATCTCATTAGGGATTTTATCTTCACACTAGTAAAATCATTGTGGTTTTACATTGATATACAAGTATGAAAACCTTCTTAGTTGGTGTGCTCCAGCTCATGGAGCTTTAAAATTTAACGTTGATGGGTCAGCTATGGGTAAGCCGGGGTTAGCAGGTATTGGTGGTTTGTTACGAAACTCCGAGGGGGTTGTTTTGGCTATTTTTTCAATTCCAGTAGGTTTTTTGGATAATGATGCTGAGGTAATGGCTATTAAAAAAGCATGTATCATGGTTAAAGAGAATGAGGAGTTGAGGTCCGTTAATATAACTATTGAAAGTGATTCGTTAAATGCGGTGTCTTGGGTTAATCGTCCATATCAGAGGCCATGGAAGTTGCTTCATCACTTTCACGAGATTGATGCTTTCCTGTCCGTGAGTTCTAATAGAGTGATTACGCATATTAAGCGAGAGTGTAACAATGATGCTGGTAAGTGGGCCAAAGAAGGTGTATTGATCTCAATCAGTTCCATTGGTTGTTTGGCAGATGGCTTAAGTGTCTCCCTTAGGGTGTTGTTTAGGTGGTTTGTCGGAGCTTTCTCAGACTTGTTTTCCTTTTTATCGTTGTTTGTTGTAAGTCTTCTGTATTGTGACTCCTAAGCAGTGCAATTTTAATAAATACATCATCTTTAAAAAAAAAAAACAAAAAAAGTATGAGAAAAAATCAATCACAACATTTTTAAAGATCAAAAAAACAAATCATGTCAATTTATTTTCTCATCAAACTAAAAAAACTCACTTTCATAATTTAAAAAATAAAAATCTCACAAACCATTAATCGTTACGTGAAAATCATACAATCACGACGAGAATTAAATCATCTTTCTATAGAGGGACACTTATATATACTTACGGCGGACTTATTTTTCGATTTTTTTTTTGTGAGCATCAAAATTTACTACTGGAAAAATCACAGTGATTTGTTATTTTACATAAAACATGTGATTTATAGAATCACATGTGATTTTCAAAACAACAAATCACATGTGATTTTTCCAGGTCCAAATGTAACATTAAAAAAAACTCAAAAAAAATGTTCGTTGAAAGTATATCAAACTGTTCTTCTACTGAATATTAAAAAACTTCTCTCTACGATCGTGTATTTTTTATCGCATAACGATTTACCGTTTTAAAATATTCAATTTTCAGGAAAAAAAATAAAAAATTAATTTTCTAGTTTTGATTAAAAAATAGTTGTCAAGATTTGTTAATTTATCTTCAGATAATTTGTGTATTATATTCTTCTCAACTCTTGTTGATGTACTAAAAACTCTAAGGATATTTTGTACAGGTTCTATAAATCATGTTGATGAAAGTACTTCAACAAATACTAATGTTACTTCTAATGTACAAGACAGAGCACATATAAAAAATGGAAGTTCCTGGATCGTGTAAAATAAGAAAAATGTAAATGATATTGTACTGTCAGACGAAGATACCGAAGATGAACATGGATATATTGATCGAATTGCAGGAATTTGTCAGACGAAGATACCGAAGATGAACATGGATATATTGATCGAATTGCAGGAATTTCTAAAGGTACTTTATTTTAACTCATCTAAAACTAATTATGCTAATTAGTTATTTGAAACATTTTTTTATTGTAATTTATAGTTAATATAATACACCACTAACATAAAAAAATTCATTTGTGTAATTAGATTACGTTGACCATGGAGATCAAACGTATCAATGCAAAAAATGTGATGCAATGTTGTGGTTTGCAGAAGCTAAGGTAGGATAGAACAATGTAACTACTAACGATTCATTCTCCCTTTGTTGCGGTAAAGGAAAAGTAATGCTACCAATTGGATTAAAGGAACCACCGCCATTATTAAAGAGACTATGAACAGAGTAAACCCAAAAAGCAAGAGATTCATGGAGAACATAAGACGTTATAATTCTATGTTTGCTTTTACGTCCATGGGTGGTAATGTCAATCATACAGATAACGCCGTTCGTGGCCCATTTTGTTTTAGGATTCAGGGACAAAACTATCACATGTTGGGTGATTTGTTACCCAAGAATGGCGAGACACCAATGTTTTCTCAGCTCTACATTTACGATCCACCAAACAAGATTGACAATCTAATTAATGTTGTTGGCCAGGTTGAGTTTTTCAGACATTTAACGCATTAGATTTTATTATATATTATTCTAAACATATTCATTTTGAAGTGAAACATACTGACTACAATCACATATCAAATGTATCAGTTCAAAAGGTAATGGATCATCATCGTTAAATAGTAACATGGACAACACGTTAACTAAAGACCTAAAAAACTTGCTTGATTGTGAAAACCCTTTGATAAAGAAGTTCTGAATGGCTGGTCTAATATTGGCTGCTGGAAAAGAAAATGTTAAGATCCGACTTTTAGGAAAACATGAAAAGGATGGTAAACAATATGATCGTCCAACCGGGAATGAGGTAGCTGCACTTATCTTTAGTGATTTTGATGAGCAGCATAACGAAAGAGACATTCTCGTCCATAAAAATTGTGGCAAAATCAAAAGGATTAGTGAATTGCATGTTTCATACCTTCCGTTGCAGTACCCACTGTTATTTCCGTATGCGGAAGATGAATATAGGACTGACATATACAATCAAGGAGTTACAAATTAGACACCAGATAAGGATAAAAAGCGTGTCACCATGAGTGAATTGTTTTCTTACCGTATACAAGACAGGCCTAATAAGTTCTCAACTATTCTTAATGGTAAACGTTTATTTCAACAGTTTTTGGTAGATGGTTACACCATGGTTGAAGCTGAGAAGATGTTGTATGTTCGTAATCAGCAAGAGCTAAGATGTGAAACTTATTCAAGATTAGCTCAGGCAGCAGAATCATCCAACCAAGTAAATAAAGAAACGTGGAAAGAAAGTAATATTACCTTCACCATTCACAGGTAGCCCAAGATACATGATGCAAAACTATTTAGATGCCATGGCAATGTGCAAGTGGTATGGATACCCTAGTTTATTTATAATGTTTACATGTAATACAAAGTGGTCCGAAATTACAAGGTATTTAAAAAAGGACTCAAATTAGAGGATCGTCTAGACGTTACAACCAGAGTGTTTAAAATGAAGCTTGATCAGTTGATAAAGGACATTAAAGAGAGATATTTTTGGCAAAGTGAAAGCAGGTATGTTACAATACATCCTTCCCTAACCACTTTTATTGTGCGTACTTTATTAATCTAAATTATAAGTACTATATTTATAAACATATATTAACATGTATTTCTTTTTTGTTGGTATTTTTCAGAGGTGTACACAATAGAATTCCAGAAACGTGGATTTCCCCACTGTCACCTATGTGTATGGTTGGCAACAAAGTCTAAATTGCGATTTCTTGCCGATATAGATAGATGTATATCTGCTGAGATTCCCGATAAAGATGCAGACTCTGAACTATACCAATTGGTAAAAGAATTTATGATGCACGGTCCTTATTGTCCTGAACATAGGAGTTGCCCTTACATGGTAGAGAATAAGTGTTTAAAGAAGTTTTCAAAACAATTTAATTAATCAACCTTCATTGATGAAAGTGGGTATGCCATTTACAAAAAGGAGTGAGAATGACAGAACTATTAAGAAATAAAGTGCGGATCTTGATAATAGCTTTGTCATTCCATACAACCCAACTTTATTGAGAAGATACCAAGCTCATATCAATGTCGAATGGTGCAATCAATTTGCATCTATCAAATACCTTTTCAAGTACATTAACAAGGGTCTAGATAAAGTAACGGCAGTCATGGAAGACGAAGAAAATGATGAGATTAATGATTTCTACGATTGTAGGTATTTATCAGCGTGTGAGGCTGCGTAGAGAATATTCAAGTTTGATATTCATCATAGGTTCCCTTCTGTCGAGCGTTTACCATTTCACCTTCCCAATGAACATTCTGTGTTCTTTGATCCTACCAAAAGTATCGACTTTAAAATTTAAAAGAATTCAGCCAATGCAACAAAGTTCTTACAATGGATGGAAACAAATAAAACTGATGAGGCAACACGAGAGCTTTTGTATGTTGAATTCCCCAAACATTATGTTTGGAACAAGTCTGAGTTGATATGGACTTGACGGAAGCAAGGTAAGAACTTACGAAGAATTCATCACGTCCCTCCTAATTGGGGAGAGCTTTTTTTTATCTTCATATGTTGTTAAACCATGTCAGAGGTGCAATCGGTTAGGAAAGTTTTAAGAAGTATGATAACGTTATGTATAGTACATATAAAGAAGCTTGCTTTACACGTGGATTGTTCGATGAAGATAAGGAATACATCGATGGTATAATCGAAGCAAGTCAGTGGGGGATGGGAGATTACTTGAGATCTTTTTTTTTAATTAATACTATCAGATAGTATGTCAAGACCTGAAATTGTTTGGGAAAAGTCATGGAGACTTTTAGCAGAAGACGTTTTAGAAATAGAAAGGCGGAAACGAAATCATCTAGGTATGACAACTTTTAGAATTTCCAACATGTAAACTTTTATTAATAGTTTCTAAGATCAGAACATTGTTTATCTCATATAATTAGATTATAAATATTGCATTTCTATTTTTTTTTCTTCCAAAACTTGAACTCTCTGATGATCTAAGATACACTATATGTCTAACATATATTGAGGATTATTTACTCAGCAATTCTAAGAGTCTCAAGAACATTGTTAATATGTCTTATCCGAATTCTCAGTTCACAATGGAAGGCTACAACAGGTTAATTTATGATGAACTCGATTATAACATTCCAGCTTTGGTAAATCAGCATCAAGCACTATATTGAAGTTTAACACTTGAGCAAAAGGGAATATATGAAACAATAATTGATGCGTGCGACAATAACATAGGTGGGATGTTTTCGTACATGGTTATGGACGCACATGTAAGACATTTTTGTACAAGATGTTGACAACTGCTTTAATGTCCAAAGGTGACATTGTTTTAAACGTTGCATCGAGTGATATTGTTGTTCTTTTGCTTGATGGTGGAAGAACTACCCATTCTCGGTTCGCTGTCCCTATAGATATTGTTGAGGATTCCATGTGTACAATTACTGCAGATAGCGATCTTGCCGATTTGATTCGGCAGACAAAGTTAATAATATGAGACGAAGCACCAATGGTTCAAGACATGGTTTTGAAACATTTGACATGCCTTAAAGAGATATATCCACAGCTACTTACACAAACATTTCTGATCAGGCATTTGGTGGGAAAGTTATTGTTTTTTGTGGAGACTTTCACCAAATTTTACATGTAATTCCATGTGGCGGTAGGTAAGACGTTGTACACACGTCACTAAACAAGTCTTATTTATGGGATCATTGCACTGTACTTAAACTTATATAAAACATGAGGCTTCATGTTGGTTGCAATCGCGGAGATGCAGAAACAATTAAGGAGTTTG
This sequence comes from Artemisia annua, assembly GCA_014162995.1. Classification (NCBI taxonomy): domain Eukaryota; kingdom Viridiplantae; phylum Streptophyta; class Magnoliopsida; order Asterales; family Asteraceae; genus Artemisia; species Artemisia annua. The sequence continues at coordinate 23,153 of LBNU01002284.1, forward strand.
CAGAGTGGATTTTGCATATTGGTGATGGGAAAATCGGTGGAAGAATGATGGTCATGCTGAAGTTGACTTTCCCGAAGAAATGCTCATACCAGATTATGCTAATCATATAGAATCTATTATAGAAGAGACTTATGAAAATTGGCAGCAACACCTGTAGGAGCCAACGTATTTCCAAGAATGAGCTATTCTCGCACCCACACATGAAGAGGTAAATAAAATTATCAATGATGCCCAAACTACCAGGAACAGAGAAGGTTTATTATAACTCGGATACTGTTTCTGATATTGACGTTGATTTCAACTATAACGAGTCGTTGTACTCAACCAAATTTCTAAATACAATCAAATGTTCCGGCATTCCAAACCATAAGTTAGCCTTGAAGATTGGTGCTCATATAATGTGTTTGCGCAACATTGATAAAAAAGGTGGATTGTGTAACGGAACCAGGTTGCAAATTATATCAGGAGGTAAAAAATTATATCTCCGTCAAATAAGAAAATGTCTTTTCAACTAAAAAGAAAGGTTTATTTCTCCATCATATAAGAAAATTTCTGTTTCATTCAATAAACAAAAGTTAAAGTCAAACGTTGGGAAATGTTGGACTTTATTTAGAACGCCTGATTTTCTCACATGGACAATTTTATGTGGCCGTTTCACGAGTAAAGAGCAAAAAAGTTCTTAGGGTGTTATGTTGTGACAAAGATGGTAACTACACCAATACTACAACAAACGTTGTGTATCAAGAGGTTTTTCATAAATTATGAATAATTCTTATATGTATCATTTTTAAATTTTGTTATTTTTTTTAATTGCCAGAGGTGTTGTTAGAATTATGATTTTGAAGAGTATTGTTTTTTGTTTTTTATACCGATATCTTACAACTCATTGTTATTTTGAAGATGTCTTGAAGCTAGCCGCCTAACGGGTGGGCCTGTAGCTAGCGTTAATATATTCTCGTACTAGCTAGTATTTAAGGATATTCTTTTCTACTAGTCACTAACTCTTTCAACTTTATTAGTTTAAGTTTTTGACATGTTACAAACCAACTCTTTCAACCTTAATTAGTCGCTAACTCTTTCAACCTTGATGTAATAAATTATTTCAATCGATCACAATTAAGTGTTAGTAAAATAACCATTTTTTCACGATTGATTCTACTAATATGTTATGTTATAGGGAAATTTTTGCATCTATGACGCCACTATAGCATGCCAAACTGTACCCTCATGCCATGTTATCCGTCACATTGCGATCCCCCATCACATCTCATTATCCCAATTTTTATTTTTTATTTTTATTTATTTATTTATTTTTTTGAGTGGGAGTAGTATGTGCCCTAAGGTAGTGGTAGATAACACCCCGATAAAACCAACTTGGCTAGCTCAGTTGGCCGCCAAAGTTTCTTTAAGGTGCTTTGAGGTGAGGATGTTTGGCTAGGGGAGATCTTAAGTTCGAGTCCCACCCGAAACTTTTACTCCTTCATTAACAACTAACAAGCCGTTCAAAAAAGATAACACCCCTGTAAGTATAACAGCAAATGCACCCACCTCCCTTATAGAAGTTTGAAGTTTTTATTTTCTTGATTGACTTGACCAATGAATATATGCATATAATCTGTATATTTTTACAGTCATAATATAAACAAAATTATAATTAATATAAAACTTGCTTTTGTTATTAAGAAGACTAGTGAGTAGTGACATTGACATTTTGATTGGGAAAGAAAAAACAAAGGGGCGACTTACTTGCCTTAAGATACGGGTCAAACAAGAAGCGATTATATGTGCCATTCCTTCATTTTAAGCAACTTTATTATTATTGTTATAACTTCTTCCTCTTATTTCCGTGCTAGGTGATTTCATTTTTGATTATAGTTAAGGCATTATAGGTCCCAAATTTAGAGCTCTAAATCACCTTGTGTCGGTTGGCAAAGTGTTATGCTAGGCATTATTATGTTTCGTCCAAAACCACTTGTCAGTTAAGTTATTAGGATTTCTATTTATTATAAGGGCAAAACATCACTGCTGCAACAGCAGTCCAACGTATATGTAGCTAAAGGAAAAATAACTTTACAATTTATATTTGTTACCCTTCAACATTTTCTACTTTACATAATTGGTCATTCCTTATGGCTTTGCAGCATATAAAATCCCAAAGGGATCATTTTAAATATCGAACAATAAAATATGACATCCCATGAGAAATTCATCATTTAACATGGTATCATGAGCGGGTCAGATCCTAGATATGGTTGGCAACCTTGAGTTGCCACTTCTAAGCCACCCCGTCAAACTCTAGCTGTCCCCATTTATCCATTTTCTGAAATAAAAATGTAGGCCATTGTTTCGACCATAACTCCTAAACCATTAAGAGTTAACTGGTCAACATCATTGGCTTCATAATTAACTCTCGACTGAAAGCTTACCGAAATCGCTGTTGTAGTTCTGAAGACGCAGCGTCATACGCCGAAACAAGCCATCGACTTCTAAAAACAACATTGGCTCACTGTTTTGCATATAACTTTAGAGTTAGTTGACGCCATCAACTTTTGTGGATTTGTAATAAAATTTCGATGAAATGATATCGGAATCGCCACATCCAATGGTCAAACGCTTCGTCACGCGCCATTTAAAGTCTTGATATTTTCCGATGAAAAAAATCATTGTTTTTCAAATTATTTCACCATTGTTATTATGTTTAGATTTGTTATTATGTTATTATGTTTAGTCTTATTTTTCAATAATTTGGAATGTATTTTTCAATTTGAGTTTTTATGATATTGTTGCTCAAATTGCGAGGTAATATTAGGTATTATTATGTGTAGCCTAAGCTCGCTTGTGTGCTAAGTTATTAAGATTTTTATATACTATAAATAGTGATCAATAAAGTATGGCACACCACGAGCAATTCATCATTTAACAATTTCGTGTGTCATTTGTGTAGCGATGTTTGGGTAATCTTTAGCTAGTAGCAAACAACTTTTAATTTACACGGGGCTCTAATTTATATTCTTGCATCCATGTGTCTTGAATAAAATTTTATCTTTTACATTTTAGTACTTTTGAGTTTTAATACTTTTTTGCCACCTAATTTACGGGGTTTGAACCCACCGGCACACAGACTCAACCCAGGTAAAGCCCCATTTTTCAGTAGATTGACGTGACCACTTAAGGTTGTTTGCACCTAGAAGGAATTGAACTTGAGACTTCACACATTTTAGAGTGATAGCCACAAGCCCTTTTGACACTAGACCACCTAATTGAGTATTCCGTGATGGTATTTAAAGGTATAAATGGACCAAATCGACTTTTACCTTTTCATCACATGGGATAAGTTGTTACGGTAAGCCAATATGTATTTAACCTGATAAGTTAGCTCCGGGCTCAACATGTTTTGTACAGTTAGGGTTAAGCCAATAAGCCGTAAACTAATCCACTTTATAGGCTGAACACGAACATTTACTAAGTGCATATTAATTTTTGTTTTTACTCTAAGACTCTGTAAAAAATTTGTGTTGATCATTGTAAATTCTTGATTATGTCTTAATGGTACCTCTAGTTGTGTGAAAAGTTTCTCATCTAAATGGATGTGTGTTCAAGTACCATTTAATTAGGATATGTGAAATAGTTTATTATGTATATATTGTGAGATAATTAGTTGGCGTTAAGAAAAAAAATGCAATTTATATGAATGGACAACGTTTCTATTTCAAGATACATAAGAATTGTATTTGAATGTATGAATAGAGGGAACTAACAAAACCTTAAAGTATTCATTAATACATAAAAACTACTCGTATATTATTATATAAATCACAAGGAACAGATTAATTAATACATTCAAACCATTTGAAGCAATAAAAATTTGAGAGTCACCACCAATTCGATTAAAAATGAGACAAATTTTCTTTGCTTTCCCTCTACATAATCCATTCACCCACTTTATATTCCATACGTCGTCCTCAATAAATTCAAATTAATTGCTTATTGAAGGAGAGGTATACCGCATTTAAAGTATGGTTCAAAACTTCAAACCATTAGAAAGCCTAACGCTATTCGTGAAGGAGATATACCACATTTTAATATAGTTCAATATATACCAATAGCAAGCCCGACGTTAGTAATGAACGCGATGTATTTAACTAAGTGGCTGAGAGTTCATGTAATTAGGTACCAACTAAGATTAGTGTGATGATTTGTATATAATGTAGTGAATTTGCTAGTTTGAGTTTTCTGAAAGAATATAGATTAATCAGTTTTATTACTATAAAACACACTATATAATTCGATTATTTAAATTCAAAATAAAAGAATATATAGTGACGTTTTTAGACGGATATATACTAGAAGCTTTATATTGTTTAGCTAGTATAATGCAATTATACCGTTAAGAAAAATGGCAAAGATTATTTACGTATTTTTGTTTAGATTAACTAGTTATAATACCCGCGCACGCGCGGGTTTTTTTTAAAATTTTTTTAATCATATATTTTTATTTATTAAAAAATAAATAATTTAATCTTTGTTTTGTTTGATTTATGATGTTTAATTATAGTTTTTTATTATTAAAGATAATTATTTAAAAATTTTAATCCTATTGTTAATTGCATCTTATCTATATTTTTTGTATTTATCTTCTATACTTGTGTTATGGATAAATATAAAATATTATCTAATAAGAAAATAATCTTTTTTTCTAAATAATATTATTACTAAATAAGGTATGGTTTAGTTTTTTGAAATGAAAAAGTCCCCACTTGGGGTTTTGTTTTATTATATAAAAGATTTCGTAAGATACCTTTCTCTAATCAACCAAAGATTAAAAAAAAAAGTTTGGAAAGCATATTATTTTGACTTTTTGAGTTACGTACGTAGGTGAGAATGGGAGATGTATTTGTGGATTCAACAAATACTATTTAGAATCTCAAGCACATGTGCACAACTCACAAAGTAAAGCTATCAAATGCTATGCCAAATCATTTTATGAACTGATCTTTTCATTAGCTTAGTATTCTTTTCTATCAGTAATCTGACGCATAAGTAGTTTGAGTCTACATGAATTAATCTTATATAATTTCTGACAAGACTTTCAAAGGTTCTTATTTTAAAACATTATGTCAAATACCCTTTCTGGAATAAGAGGTTGTTTTATTAGAGAAAACTAAGAATTACGTTATGCTAATTACTGCATTTATATGTCAATTTTTTAATGCAAAATAACAACTTGCAAACGCTAATTTTAACTTATTTATATTAAAAGACTAGCAAGAGTTGGATATTATTAGTCCACAAAATCATAAAGAAACACTGCAACAACAATAACACCCAATCCCGTTAAAGCAAAGTATGTTTTGGAATTACAACAAGCAAACACAACTGTCAAGATCCATGTTTCAGCCTGAAGCAGATCGTCAAGTGGAAATAAGAGTTTTTAAAAGGATTTATGTATGTTTGGCGCCTTTGAAAGCCGGATTCAAAGCTAGATTGATGGATTTGCTAGGATTAGATGAGGCATTCATGAAGGGTCTATACCTAAGACAACTTTTGATAGCTGTAAGGGTTTATCCAAACAATGATATTTAATTATTTATCCATTGGCCTATGGGATTGTTGAGATAGAAAACACAGAGTCATGGACTTGGTTTCTCACTCAACTTAGAGATGACCTAGATATGTACAAGATACAAAGATATGCCGTGGAAAAGTACATCTGCTACAATAGTACCAGAGTTTCAAGTAGCAATAGAAGAGTTGAAAGCTTTCGGCAAACCTGTCTATGAGTAGTAGTCCAAGTACAACACCTTTGGTTGCAAGGATTAATGAACAGAAAAGTCAGATGCTTGATGAGAAACTTATGTTAGTGTGTGATGATAATAAGCCGCTAAAATCTTGTAAATCAACGCTTCCTAGTTCTAATGAGGTTGTTGATCCAGATAATACTGACAGTGATGATGACGTGCTCGAGGTCTACGATGAAACTGTTATTTATATGGCATCTACGAGTTCCAAGGTTAATGATATCTCTAAAAGTGGTGGAGGAGTGGGTAGCAAGAGTTTATACAAGCAGAGGAGACCTACGATGAAAACCCATTTGATGATGATGATTTTGATGACTGTGGATTGATTGAAGCCCATGGCGTTTGCTAATGCTCATGACATTAGTCTCTGTGGTCAAATTAGATAGGGTTTGTTTTAGGTCCTATTAGTTTGACATGTCATTTTTATGCTAGTTTAGGTGTTAAGCACAATATGACCATTTGTTTTGCCTTTTTGGGCTGAGATGTGGGACTCACCCACATCCATTATACTTATTTGTTTTTTTTGGGTGATAAAATTTACCAGGAGTGTTGAATCCCTTTACTAAAAAATCAACACCGGTCGAGCTCACATTTTTCAGGTACCAACTACTACACATATAAAGATAGTTTATGGTATAATAAGCATATGATATTGAATAAAACTTACTTTTTAAAGAGGGAGGGCCAAGTAAGATGTGTTGTTGAATAACATGTGTGAAGTTTTTAATGGGAAGCTAGTTGGTGGAGAGATAAACATGTTACTTTAACTTTGGAGTTTGTGAGAGAATATATAATCAAGAGGATTGTGAATGTAAACAAAGTTATTGACAAATGTGATGGACTACTCATACTAAACTGCTGCAAGGATTCTAAAAGTAAACTTTCATGAAGCTAACAAATACACTGTGTCTTGGGGTGGACGTGAGTATTACCAGGTTAGTGGCCCATTTAATGACCAGTGTGTTGTAAATATTTAGGCTAGAACTTGCAATTGTAGGAGATGAGAATTGAGTTATGTACCATGTAAATATGTTGTGGCAACTAATTGAAACATGACACTTAACCATCAACAAGTTGGCTTAACAGAAGAATGGGTGCTACCATGCTATAGGCTAGAAACTTGAAAGAAAATTTATTCATTCAAGATTAACACAATTAGAGGTAGTCTACATTGGACAAAGTGCAAGGTTCTAACCACACTGTTGCCACTAGCACATCAACCCCAAGTGGCAGACCAAAGAAAGAGATGAGGAAGTTCATAACTGAAAGGGATGTTGTGAAGATGGCCAAGAATGGTAAGCTATCAAGGGAGCACACGACTGTCACTTATGAAAAATATCGTACCAAGGTTACTAATTCAACAAGTTGTACTGGTCTAAGAGTTCCAAAGGCTAAAAAGAGGAAACCAGGGGAGGATATTGATATTGATGGTCCTAGAGGTTCACAATCTTAGAAAAACCAAGTGGTGAAACTGGAAGCTCGGCAACAAAGAAGCCTGTTGACAAGGGGAAAACAATTGCAATTGTTAGAGGCATAGTTGTTAAGATCTCGATCCTGATCTTAGGATCTTGCAATTCTACGGAGCAAAAACGATCCGGATTCTACGTAGGATCTTAACAAGCTTAAGATCTTATAAGATCCCGATCTTAACCATAGGATTTTAATATCTACTCCGATCCGATCTTACTTTTCTCGATCAGCAAACTAAAAAACTACAAATTTATGGTTTATGTTTTTATATAATTTAAAAGAAAACATGTGATTCTTCTTAAACATTTCATATTCATAATTTAGGACAACATTTTGATAAAACTTTTATATAATTTCGTGTTTATGATATATAATAATTTTTAGATTTGAATAATATTACAAATATCATTAAAAAATGACATTATAGTAGGATCTTATTATCCCGATCCGATCTTACGATCACGATCTTGCAAAGACGAAAACGATCCTAGGTAGGATCCCGATCTTAAAAACCTTGGTTAGAGGCACAAAGAAGAAACAACCAAGGAAGAAAATGACTATTTTAGGTTGATGTTTTATGTGGATGTTTTAGGTTTATTTCTATTATGCACAAACAAGACTTGTTTCTCTTGATGTTTTATGGTTTATTTCTGTTTTAAGTGGATATTAGAAGTATGTTTTAGGTTTATGTTTGTTACAGTGTATGTGCATAGACTATATGTTAAGTTATTTTGGATGTTGATGGCATTAGTATGCCTTCGAAACTTAATGTTTGAATGGTATTTTCTCTTTTGATTTTTAATCATTTAACTTTATTGTTTAGGTAATGGGTCATTATTAAACATGGTTCAAAACATACATACTTGGCTTCATTTACAACACTGAAATAGAAAAAGGGATAAACAAAACATGAAAAACACAGACTTACTTCATTCATAACATAGAAAAGACATACATCTTGATCCAAAACACATTTAACATTAAACCCCCAAGATAATGACCTTTACTTCTAAACTAGGTCAATATATTGTACATAACAAAGACAAAAACTAAAACCAACGAAACAATCAGATATTCCTTCATTCTTGATCATTCTTCCTCCACCTCTTGTAATTGTAGTTGATGGTTGTTCAGTGACCTTAGTAACCCGGGTTTAAATACTACAGAACGAGGACACGTGGGGGGTCAACCCAACAATTAAATCTACAATTTGAGCCATGTATAACAAGATTGAATAATAGATATTTACTTCAATTAAACAAACAAGATAATATAGTATTCTTCAAATAAACATAAACCCTAAATATATACCATTTGGGGGCAACCATAAAACCTTCGTCTTGGGTTTTGATTTGTCCATGATGTTTTGATTATTGAATGTCATCCACAATGACATCTAACCATTTTGTTGAGTGGATTAAAAGGTGTTGCATGTGTGTGTGTGTGTGTGTGTTAGTAGAAGAAATAAAGAAAATAGATGGTAGGTGTAATAAAGATGAGAGATGGGTGAATAAATTTAGATAAGGACAAAAAAGAAAGAAGCGGGAAAACAAAGGGCGGAAAATGACGGATATAACCTCACGTGCATATAACGTGTAGGTGCTTAACTAGAGTTAAATGGGTCCGTTTGTTGGAGGGACAAACGACAAAAAAACGTTTGATATACTTGGGGTTGGACAGTGCATTTTTTTCGATAAAAGGACGATAGGCTGCGATCAATGCAAACCACAAAGATGAACAGCTCAAAAATACTTTTCTCAATATCATATATTTAGATACAGTAGGAAATTAAATATTATTGCTAAAAGTGTAATCTTTACATACAAGTCAATTGTTTATTAGAAAAGTATCCTGGATAGAGAAATGATGGCGGAATCCGCACGGAGTATTTGTTTTTAGTTGGATCCGAAAATGTATACTCATAATAATCAAAGAATGTGTTTTTGAGTTGACAAGAAAGTAACACTAGGCATTGCAATACATGCTCATGTTTATTTATTCTCACTTTTAACACAAAAGAGTATGTTTTGAGAGTCATTATCTACGTACCTACAATATACTAAACCGTTTTTCTATTACATGTGATAGATTCTTTTAGACGCTCGATTGAACAAGCTTGTTCCAGGTAGCCCGCAACGTCTTTAGACCAAGAATTATCGCGGTTATAAAAGCAAAATGTTATAACCTATATATGTGTTGTAATCGAAATCGAAAGAGGCACGAAAAGTAGCGTTATCAAAGGTAGCCGGCTTTTATACGCGAACGAATGTCATATTCAGTCATTCTTAGTCAAAGAAAGCAAACAATAAAGAAAAGAAAAGGAAGATGTCAATTAAGCTAATTAAGATAAGCTAATTATGTTATTATATGGTTTAAAAACAGTTAAACAAATTATAAGCTCCGATCCACACACGTGTGTATCTGTGTTTTTGTGTGAGAAAAAGAGAGCTACCTAGCTGGCAAGATATTGATAGTGATGAAAGTATCTGGTCACCTTATTTACTTTCTGTTTATTTGTTTGTATGTTTGTTTCTCTTTCTTGATGAAAGAATGATTTATGATGCATGCTCCTCGATAACTCGACTGATTAACCTTGATATGTTTTCAGAGATTCATTATACTACGTGGGACTGAATCACTTCATTCGTACATTAATAAACAGCTAGCACTACTATATAAATATATTTAGGACTTTTAGCTTTTATATATAGTTTTACACCCACACTATTTTATATATTTTCTTAGCTTTCTTGCCTTTTAAGCACCTCTTTTAACCCACCCTCCTTCAAAGACTAGTTGTATTTGTATCTAGCCTTCATCTCTTCTTACTCTCTCTCCTTCTCTCTCTAGCTCCATCTGAAGATAGTATGCCTGAATGTCCAGAGAAAGGTCTCTCTCTCTCTCTATCTCTAAAAGCTATTTATATGAATCTTGAACCATAAGTATCTTGCTAGAGCTGAAAGTTGTGGGTTCTATTTACATGTATAAAAGCTAGATTTGCATTTATACACAAGTTTCTTGTTCTTTTATGTGACTAGCTAGGGTGCAAGAAATTAAGTTACCTTTGTTACGCATAACAAGCACATTACACCTTTATGATGATGTGTTTGCACCCACAATTTTTAATACGGGACACTTGACAATCTCTTGGTTATGACAAGTTGATGCAAGAACCGTAAGTGCACTTTCTTTCATGGTATTTATGATTTATTTTTATTTTTTTTGTAGGGAGAGATTTGATGAGATAGGAAAGAAGATCAAGAGAGACATAGATGCATCGTTTCAATTGGGAAGGAGACATATGTTAGGGCTTCCTGGAACCCTAAATACCATCACACCGTGTGCTGCGTGTAAACTTTTACGCCGCAGATGTGCTCAAGAATGCCCCTTTTCACCTTATTTTTCTCCTCACGAACCTCAAAAGTTTGCTTCTGTTCACAAAGTTTTTGGTGCTAGTAACGTCTCTAAGTTGCTTATGGTATGTTACTTTGTACGGAATAATTAAGCTCCTATTTTTCTGAAACCCTAATTTCGCTTAGATGTTCATTACCAACTTCATTACCATAAAAGCTCTAAATAGCATTTGTTGGAGTGGTTGATTCATGTTTTCGTAGCCCCCAATGACCCTCCCTGAG
>LBNU01002284.1:34370-70799 GCA_014162995.1 Artemisia annua
CTACATTAATATATTTTCTAACACATTTGTTAACTAAAAAAAATAGATATCATATCATTGCATAAGTACATATATAGCGTGCACTCTTCAACCCAAACTATGAAATCATCAAATATACAATCTGGATTTGTTTTCTTATAAATTTAGATTCTTGTAATAAAATAAATGTTGTTCCTTCACCATCTACCCAATCTTCTGTTTTGTCTTCATTAGACCTTTGTCTCTTCTCTTTTGGAAAACTCTAATGATGTTGATATATCGAATTCGATATGTTTGTATTATTCTAACGTCTTCTCTCTATCAGAAGCTTTGAGATGTGACTGATTTGGTCCAAGGTCATGGTTGCTTCAAATGGTGGCATCTTTACTTCATTATTCTCCATATTCAATTGTTTTTACTCGATCATTTCTTTAATATGAACCTACTAATTAATTGCACATTCCATATCACCCTCTTTTTTCCTACCAAAAACTAATCTCAGCTTTAACCACAACAAGAAATTTAGACGAATATTCGTTCATTATGATTTGATACATCTCATTACGTTTATACAAAAACGGCTTCAAGGAAATAAAAAAGCAAGACTTTCAAAGCTGGAACCAAGCATCAATGCATCATGACTTACACTTATTATTTTTCGAAAAAGCTTCTTACAACTTGAACTTGGCATCTTTCTAGTCAAATTGTTATTAAATTTAAAGTTCTTGTTTAGCATTTCATGAAAGCTGCACATACATATAACTAGCTAGGTTAATTATACATAACCCTAATTGCTGATACCATTCTATTAGTAGATGGACGATGGTTTATCTGTAGTTATGAGCTAATAATGCAAGTGTTAGACAAAGAAATGCGAATATAGAAGAATTAAAAAGGGAGCGTGTCGAGGTTGGCATTGCATCACTATCGACTTCATCTTGATAACAACATTTACTTGTATTTTCTTGGTTACTATGAAGAGTGTATTCTACTTCAAAACAATTTGATCATGTGCAAACACAAACAATGAATTGAATTACTTCTAGCTTCTAACCCAATAGTAGCTCTTTTTTTTTTCTTTTTCTTTTGTTAATTAATCATCACAGTACAAATTTATTAAATATAAGGACTTTTTCATACTAGCTAGAGTCCCCGTCACTAAATAAGCTAGCAACTACTAACATAACTGGGAACCATCGAAGTTGGCAAAGAATAACACCATAAGTGAAAACCACATCACTGATAATCTTTTTTTGCATCGAAGTTGGCCGGTGAGACTCTGGGATTACCCCGAAAAAACCAATAGTCACGTCTAATCTTTTTTTGCAAATAACTCCATTAATCATATCCTTCGTTGACTAATCAGTGATTTAATATGTTATTCAAACCACGTTCTTTTGGTATCTGGAATTTAAGGAATTGGAGTTGTTTGATTAAATCTCCTAGGAAAGACACTTTCGACGCCGAGATAAAAACTTTATCACACTAGTGGCATGGTAATACGAGTAAATGTTTACATCCATCTTGGACCAATTGGATTTCAAATCCAATATCATCCTGATTACCTCTGTGAATCTAACTTCCTGCAAATTTGTTATTAAAATTCGCGATTCAAAAATGTCTCAAACATGCATAAACCTAAGAGAAAATCTGCAAATTTAGTAAGCTGTAAAGATTTTTCTTTTGTCATTGTTGAATTATAGAATTCCCCGTAATTTATAAGTATTATTGATATGATATTTAGAAAGCTAGATACATAGAAAGTCTAATCATAAACCCTAATGGACCTAAGGCCACAAACCGGCTCAGACCTCGATCTAATATGTCAGCTAATAGTGATGGCATTATTTCACTAACTTAATTAAACGTCCTATCTTCACATGTAGTCTTCAATGGTACTCGGTAATTCCTCTTCAAATACTTGAAATTTCTGATCACCCTTTATTTAAAAGCTATCATTGAGCTTTTTTACTTCAACGGTACTCCGTATTTATTGTAGTTTATGATAGACTTATAATTTGGCTGAAGTTGGATTTTCAAATACTTAAAATTGTTGATCACCCTTTTATTTAAAGGCTAATAGGCTATCATAAAGTTTTTCACTTCAATGGGATTTTTCGTTAAAATTTATTCAACCTTTCATTGGAGATGGTTTAACAAAGAAGAGGTAATCGTTAAAAGAAAGTGCTAATCATGCGTTACTAACTTACTATGTATTATTAACAATCTGTTTATAATCTTAGAATCATGGGTTGTTGATTCAAAGTTGTGGTGTTTCTTTTCCTGGTGTCTTTCACGGTGGAATTATTTCAAGTTTTCAACTTCTATTATGTACTTTTATTAGTTTATCACACTAATCACTGAATAAAGAATGCCCCTGCTTATAAAAATGAAGAGCTCTAGATTTTAATATGCTGTTAAATTTGTATAATTAAAACCTTTTTGATTGATGCCCTTAATATGGAGGCGGATGCTACTGGTACTCCGTCTTATGACAACAACAAGGATGTGGATGCTGGTAGTTCAATGGAAGTTACTGCGGATGAGTCTAGTAAGACAACTGGTACAATAGGAGTTAATAAGGATGAGTCTAATAAGACAGGTAATACAAAAGAAGTTACTGAAGAAGAGTCTAGACAGGGTTCTACTCCTATTGTTGAGAAAATTGGTAAGCTTGAAAAGCTACTTATTGATGGAAGAGCAACTCTTGTGGATGATTATGGTCATCCTATTCCGTCGACCTCTGCCACTAAGAGGGTTAACCCATTTTCAAAGGTGGGAGAAATTGTGGTGTCTGATTCTGAAGATGAGATGGTTGATAACCCCTTTGATGAGTCTGCTAATCTGTTTGGAGGAGGGCAAGAGTTTGAACAAGATTATGATGACTATGACTACGATGATTATGCGAACCAGGTGTATGATCTTCCCGGTAATTTGGATGCATTTAATGCCATGTATGGTACCAAGCTTCAAGGCCTTAGGAAGTAATTTCTTTCATTGTTCTTATGTTATCATTTGAGTTGTGGTTTGATTTCTAGTTGAGAAATTAGGAAGTATCTTGTTATGTAAGCTTTTAGCCTATGTAACGGGCTGAGATGTGAGACTTCACCCATATCCATTGTACTTAAAAGTTTTTTGGCTAATATATTTACCAGGGTGCAGGATTACTCCCCTTTACCCAAAAAAGGATAGCTAGACTCAAGGGCGGAGCTATTAAGGGACCGGGAAGGGTCCCGACCCACTAGGCCTAAGCACGTTAGTGTATTTTTTCGCGATTTCATGTGTTATTCCGGAAAAAAAAATTGTTTCGTCCCTCCCATTTAATGTTCTTCCGGAACAAAATTTGTTTCGGCCCTCCCAAAATTTTTTTTCTAGCTCCGCCACTGGCTAGACTAATTAAAGCTCTCTCAATTGAGTTTTATTTATTCTCCATATTTTCAAATTTTATATATTTTAATTCATATATGAAATTAAGAATAGAAGAATTTATGACAATTATGTTGAAGAATCCCTCTTTGTCAATGCACACCTGGGGAATGATGTTTGAATACTTCCTGAAATCTAATGGCACATCCACATGAGCCTACTTAAACTACACCGTTCGTCCTTGTGGTTTGCGTTGANAAATGCTTTAACTGGTTATACTGTGGAGTATTCCAATAACTTTTTGGAGTGTGCTGATTAATTCCCTTTTGGTATTAGGGGGCTCACCGTTCGAATTTGGATTTTGGTTCAACTCAAATATTTGGATTTGAGGAATTACTTTTACCGGGCCCACAAAAACCCAAATATTTGGGCATCTTCAAAATTGGCAAGCAGTCTGTGGTTAGAATAAAATAAGAGTAAACTACACCGTTCGTCCTTGTGGTTTGCGTTGACCAACAAGTTTCGTCCTTTGACCAAAAAAAGTGCATCATCCGTCCCTAAATGCGAAACGTTATGTATCGTTGGTCCCTCCCTTTAACGGTACTCACTAACGCTCGTTAAGTTGCATCACATGATACCCATGCGAGGGTATTTTGGTCTTTTACCACTTTCTTCTTCTTTCATCAGTCCATCTTCATCCACTCCCTTCTTAACAACCACACTAACAACAACACCATCATCATCTCATCACCATCACCACCACCACCATCTTCATTCTCACCCCACCATTATCACCAAACACAAAATCAATTTTCAAATCGCATCTTCATCCACTTTATTCAGTATCTTCATCCACCCATCAAGAACATAAATTCAAAAGCACAAAATCAAAACACCAAAATATTATCTTCAAACCCACTAAAACTTATAACCATCACTAAAACCCAAAAAAACCAAGTAACCAAACAAGTTGTTTTCCTCCAAAATATTACTAGAAATTTTAGTCTTATTAATTTATCAGTTATTACGCTAAAAAGAAAAAAGAAAAACTCTCATGACCATTCTCATCTCATCAAACGGCTGTGAAAACATATTCAATTAAAATGAAGATAGAAATTCATCAAACAAAACAAAACCCACTTCAAGAATCAATGAGAAAGAACAAAGCCTTGCCATCAATTCACCAAAATAAATAAAACCCAAATCATGAAATCCAAAGTATAACTAAACATAAACTTCCCCAAATCATAAGTAGTTCGGCGGCGGGTGATGACCCCAGATCTGTGACTGATAAGCACAAGCTTAAATCAATGGTGAGAATACTCACTTTTAGAAAGATGAACCAACAGAGAAATGCTCTGTGGTGGTTATCTATTGCATTCAAAAGTAGAAACTGCTTGCTCCATTACATTACATAAGTTGGGGTATATAACCCCACAGGACATTGCTAAATAACTGATTACAAAGAGACCAATTATGTCATGACAGATTTCACCATATTAGTCCCCCTTTATTTAATAAAAACGATAACTTAACCACTTGTATCAGTGACCGACGGTCACTGGTTGTGGGGAGGGTTGGCTGGTGGTGGCCGGTGGTTGGGGGTGGCGATGGTGGTGGTTTTGTTTTAATGAACACTAAAATCATGCTCTTTTATGTGGAGATCAAAGAAACTATAAGGTTAGAAATTGAAGTTTCTTTTGACATGTGATTTGATAATTTTGACTTCACTTTTGTGGGCTGGAAGATTGGTTCAAGAATTGAACAAACCCCAATAATTGTTTTTTGTTTTGGCCTGATGTGAGTGAGCATGACAAGAAAACAAGACACCATGTCTTTTAATAAGGTATTGTGAAAAACTGAAAATGATTATATGGTTTGACAAAAAAGAAACTGAATTTGAATGCGTGAAATTAGCATCTTTATTTTTTAGTGTTTTTCATGAATTTAACGTTAAAAGTTGAAGGACAAAATAAATGAAGAAGATGAAGCTTAGACGAAAATGACTATTTTACCCTCATGTGCAAGTCATATGAGAGACTTAACGGATGTTAGTTATGGCCGTTAAAGAGAGGGATCAACGATACATAACATTTCGCATTTAAGGATGGATGGTGCATTTTTTTCGGTCAAAGGACGAAACTCGTCGGTCAACGCAAACCATAAGGACGAACAGTGTAGTTTACTCTTTAAAAAGTTATCATGTGAATATTAAATATAAGTTACCATTATTATATTGTGGTAAATAATAATAATTATTTGCAAATTATTATTGTGTAAGATTTAACACAAGGAGAATTATAGATGTATCCGTTGAATAAGTAATAGTAACATTTAATTTTGGGAATTTTTATAAGTTTTCAATGTATAAAGTATGATGATTTTAATTAATACATATTTGAAGTATATGTAATTTTGCATTTTAAGGGGAATAAATATATGCAAAGGCAGGGGAGACTTAACGACTCACGGGAACCCATTGATTTTTTTTTTTCATAAACAGAAAGTTTGCTAATAATCTTGATATTATTCGAAATGCATCTGATATTTTTTTAATTTGTTTATATTCTGGTTAATATCGCATTATAATTTGTTTTTTACGCCTAGTTACTTTAAATCTTAGATCGCCGCTAACAAATCTGTAAAATAGTAGGTATTAGTACAAAACTACCTTGTAATTAGCTAGAGCCAATTAACTCCATGTTGGGTTTAGGTGATACCAAGGACAGAAACTACCAGCTATTTATAGTCAATTTTGTTTTGGGGTAATACCATATTAACGCACTATACTTGTCAAAAAAATAACTTTTGATCAGTATCGAACTTTTTTTTTCCTCATTGGTGTACTAAACTTTCATTTTTAGCATCTTTTACGTACTTTTGGACATTTTTGCCCCTCAAAATTTTGAAAATCCAAGGGCAAAAATGTCATAAAAATGTCCCAAAGTGCGTAAAAGAGGCCAAAAATGAAAGTTTAGTACACCAATGAGGAAAAAAATAAGTTTGATACTCAAAAGTTACTTTTTTGACAAGTATAGTGCGTTAATATGGTATTTGCCCTTTTCTTTTCTTATAAAATTCTTCTTTTGAATAAGAAAAATTATTGGTGTCTGGTCTCATGATAACATTTGGGTTTAATTTAAGCTAAGACTAATTCGGTTTAAACCAAAATACTTACTGCTTTACTAATAAGAGTCGACTGGGTCTCAAATGCTTTGATAATTAATTTGATCGAATACCTTTTGGTGATTTGGCATGTTTTTTCTTGTATGACTTTTTATATAACTAATCATAAGCTATAAATCGAATTAATTTGATTTTAAAAATTAACTAACTAATTATAAGCTATAAATCGAATTAATTTGATTTTAAAAATTAACTGTACTATCGGTCTACGAAGACGTAATAGATTAGAATCAGACAAACGTATAATCATACACTCCATGCAACTACTTTCCTCAATAATAATAAAAAACTTTTTCTAAAAGGTACTGATTTAAATAGTAATGCAACCTAATAAAATTGTTTTCAAAGATTTGCATTCCATTTTCCATGCATCTCTAGAGTTTCATTTTTATTATTCTATTTTTTCTCTGTTCTATAAGCATATTTCTTTGACGCCCATAAGAAAACTACCAATTTTAATATTGAAAATCTGGAAAAACCTGTAATAATAACGTGAATCCTGTAAAACTTTCCCGGTCCCCTTCTTTCTTGAAGAAGTTTTATACTTTATTGGAACGGCATTTGTATTAAAACTCCTTACCAAGATGCTAGGGAAGTAAATAAAGAATTACACTTGAGAGAACGTAACACGGATTATTAAACCACTCAATTCAATTTAAATTAGCTTATTTGGCCTAGTGAAGATCCAAACTAAACCACTCGTTTACAAACTACACTATGGATGATTTGGTTTCTTTGGAGCGAATATCCAATCACTCTGAAACTACCAAACCAGCCATAGTGTAGTTTGAACCACAACATCAAACAACTTTGATGATGTTAATTTGGCTTGATCTCCTAGATAAACAGCATCATGTAGCGTTGCTCCAAGACTTTGCACATCTTCATGGAACATGGATCATAGAAGAATTCGAGCAATACAATAGCAGTAAGCATATCAACATCCAACTTAATAGCTTCTATAATATATTTGATGTATTGTGGCGATAGCAAGAAAATGTTTGTGAATAACATTAAACAACTTTAGAGTGAATGGTGCGGTGCTTATGGCACCGTTATAGGCAAATTTTTTGCCCTATGGTACAGCCAATAACTGCACCGGTAAAAATGACATAGCCACCTACAAATGCCAACTGGTTGGCGAGTGTCATACATTTATTTTATTATTATTTTTTTTATTTTTTTGTGAATGGGTTAGGTATTTTTGGTTGTATGTTATATAAATTTTATTGGAGAAGGGTGTTTATGTTAGAGTGGTGTTATAGGGTATATGTTGAGTGTATAACATGTTATATGGTGCAACTCCACCCACCTCTCTCATAAGGCCTAAAATTGAGCTTAGTTATTACTCCATCCCTCTCAAAAGTCAAAATATAATTAGTCCACTTTGTTATTTTTTGTTGTTCTAAAATTTATGTCTACTTCCATTTTTAACAGATCAAAATGATTCTAAGTGGGTGAAAATAAATTTTATTGGTTAATATTGTAATGAGCTTACTTTTCTTAAACTTAATGAATATAAAGTTGAACATTTAATTTGGGGAACAAGGGAGTAGTTTTATAGAAAATCAGTTAATTAGCCGGGATCGAAAATAAGCTTAAATGAACACCTAAGTAGCAAATGTGAACTCACGACATGCACATTTTTCGGGTACAAACAAACAAACCACATCAAATTAAACTGATATGGATAATTTTTATTGTAACATCCTTGTTCTTTGCTTACACAGTTCTCGTATGAAGTACCTAATTGATGTCGCTTTTTTAGCATTATCCTTTTCGAACATGTAGAATACAAACATTGTATAGAAAAACAATATATATTAAATAAGAACGCTATGATTCTACCATTATGGTCAATAAGACACATTACAGCATACACTAAACTTTGTAATAATTATTCTTGAGCAAATGAGACATTTTACTTTGATCGTTAAAAACCAATGACTATAATATCGACCGAGAAGAAATTAAACGTCAGCAAAGTAAGATTTAATGAGCTCGGTGCAACCAGGCAATGGTTTTTTCTTCAAGAAACCCATAGCGTTAGCAAAACGGAAATCGTATGGCATGCCATTGTTGCGAGTAAGGATGACTGTGGCACGGTCACGACCAACGTTAGGCTCGGCACACTCAGGGTCTGGGCTGCTCACAAGGGCGCACTCACATTTCTGATCACCATGATCTGTTGGAACTTCCATCTGGTAGGATCCAGTCGCGTCGGTCACGGCATCTAGTGTGTACCTTAGGTTTAATGAGTTCCTGTCTACACATTCTACTCTAACCTTAGCACCTGCATACATGAAAACATTTTCATTAAACATACTATATAGTATCAGAAATTTGACAAAAAAGAAATGCCATAAGAGATCTTAAAAGTATGAAGATATATACCAGCTAAGTACTTGGTGACTGAGGTTTCAAATCCAGCACGGCAAGTATCACAGTAGACACGACCCTTAAGGCGGAAGGGGTTGCCTGCAGCTGACGCAGAGATGGAAAGTGCTGGAAGGAGGCATAGAGCGATGAGGACTAAGAACTTCGACATTGTTAATTAGTTGTAATTAAGTTGATTGTGAAGAGTTGGAGTTTGAGGGACTAATATATAGTGGTGAGTATGTGAATGTGGATGAGCAAAGTGAGATCTCATCACATGCATGCCCATGTTAGTTAGACATTGACATTAAATGAAACCGAGAGTCACAATATACTTTATCTATTTATAATGTGTAATTATAGTAGCTCCCAGCATCTTTCCTAAACAAAACAAACACTACTACATAAACTATTTTTTGCTACGCCATTTTGAGACGGTTAAAGGAAAAACCGTATCAAAATCAAAGAAAAACATTATTTGCCACGGTTTCTAAAAAAACCGTAGTATAAAAGGAGTATTTAGTACGGTTGGTGTGTGGTTTTTGTTTTTTAGTACGGTTATTTATAAAACCGTAGCAAAATACTATTATTTGGTACGGTTCTTTATAAAACCGTAGCAAAATACTATTATTTGGTACGGTTTCTTTGTAACCGTACCAAAAGAAATTTACTTCTTACGGTTTGTTTAAAAACCGTACCAAATACTTCTTTATTTGCTACGGTTTATTTTATAACTGTACTAAAAATGATTTTCTAAAATTTCAATTTATTGAAAAACGAGGATTTGGATGCCCATGTCGCGTGAACGTTGTGTCGAAACTTATAATTGCATGCTTAATACATATTACTCTATTATACATTTATCGTGAGAAATGACGCCGCTTTATAAGGCTCCAAAACGATGTCGTTTTTTTATAAAAAAAAAAAAAACTTTACCTGGCCTGGGAACGACGCCGTTCATGTGTCGGTTGAACTTAGGATACTAAACGAACGCCAAACAAACATAAATGATCGAACATAAATGAAAATAGACAAACAAACATAAAGTTTATTGAATTCTTCGCAATATATTGTTTTATAACTGTTGTTTTGTTTAAACAAACCAATTTTTAAAAATATAAAATTAAAAGATACGATATATGAACATAAATAGATAAATTAACATAAAAGAACGTTAACGAAAGCATACTCGGACGTTCACGAACATAAATAAACGGACGAGGCTTTTGTTCATGTTCGTTCATTTAACTAAGCGAACGTAAAATATTGTTCATGTTCGTTCATTTAATAAACGAACGAACATAAACGAACTTTTTACCGAATGGTTCATGATGTTCACTGAACGTTAAATTCGTTTACAGCCCTAACTAATACGTGTCTTACAAACATTCTCACTTGTCTTGTTCTTTGATTTCACGCATGCATTGGCTCATTATCTCCGGTTGTGTGTGACATAGTGACGTGAGAGTGCAAGTGATTGTAAGACTGTGTGTGTGAGATTGTGTGTTTTGCGGCGGTCTCTTGATATTATCGCCTTCGTTATCTTCAAAATCGGATTGTGTATGACATGGTGATTTGAGAGTGCAAATGATTGTGAGGCTGTGTGTATGAGATTGTGTGTTTGTGGTGGTTTCTTGATATTATCGCGTAAGTGGGGATTGAATATTGAGGAATAAGTTATCTTTAAGGAAAGGATAAATATCTTTTAAGAGTTTAAAAGATATTTGTTTCTTTAATGAATAATTATTACCTTATTAGATAAGGAATAGGTTTTGGTATAATTATTACCTTATTACATAAGTTTGTTAAGCTTACATGTTCTTGGATTTTGGGTCGTGGAGGAGAAGGTAAGGAAATCATCTGTTCATGTTTGTTGGTCTACATAATGTATGTAGTTTATTATATTGTTCATGTGTTAATAGATGTGTGTGATAATCTTGCTAGGACCCTAGTGATGAAGATGGCAGTGGATTTGGTTGCAGTGCACTTGAGGAGTCTTGTTACACCCAAAACTGAGTTTTAGGTATTAAATAAATGAAAATGTTATTGGAATAGTTTGACTAAGACTTTTATGAGTCGGGGAGACCCGATATGATTGGTTAGTTGATGCGTGGTTTTGCGACCTTACAACATGTTTTACCTCTCGAGGGATCTCAAGAGGCTTACAACCCCACCAGGCAGTGTACCTGGCCGATGTAGTATAGTGTAGTGGTAAGTACGGGGGATTGACCGTTCTCTCACAGGAAATAGTGTTCGTTAGGTGTGAAAGGCTACTCTAATTAGGTCTAAGGGTGAGGGATGATTCTTTTTGTATTTTTATATTTTATGAAAGCAAGTAAAATCTCGGGTTTGAAGGAGTGGGCGGAATTAATTGCTAGTCAACTAACCCAAAAACTACTATTGCAAATAAAATAAAATAACTAAAGCTAATTGGTTTGTGAAACTTATATGGAGACAAATGTATTTACTTAGATTTCTTTACTCCCTAACTATCTTTTACCGGTTAATTAGTGTGTATTAATTGCGTGGATGACGGTTGTATTCCTTAATACCATTCGTGGGGTGGCGTACGTACTTCCCCAACTCTATAAGCTCCTACTTCACTCCTATGTCGAGCCTGTCATAAGCTCCTAACATGGGATCATTAGAATTCGCTCATGCATTAAATACAACCATAATAACCTAGTACGCATTGGTTCATGTTTCTTAAGACGTTCAAGCAAGTTACCGTATAGGAGGTTAGTCAGTTTTCTTAAGCCTAACATCGATAAACAATCATCCAATACAATTAATAACACACCAACAACCAATAATCAATAGTTAGGTTTCATTAGATATAAGCAAACACAAGATATATCTAGCCTAATGAATGAAAAATAGAAAAGTATATATAGAAAATGCATTCTGACGGCGTCAACTTATACATCCTGACGCCGTCAGCTCGCCGCCATTAGGGTTCTCGGATCACCTAGATCCATCTCTGACGCCGTCACTTGTAAACTTGCTCTGGGCCGTCTCTCTTTAACATTACACCTGACGGCCTACACCTTGTAACACCTGATGCCGTCAGGTGTAAACATCTTGATTCTTTCATAGGGCGTCTGGTTAAGTCTGATTCCACTCCTTTGTCTTGGTTGGCTGACGGCGTCACCTTGTGACTCTGACGCCGTCAGGAAGTGATGCAGAATATACGAGTCTGAGTATTGGGATATAGGAACTAAGCTAATAGCATGTACGTTTTAGTCTAATAGTTTATGTATCCTTAGGCTAAGCCTACGAGAACTAAGCCCAAACCCAAGCTCATGAGGTGGCGTTGCGATGGTATATGTATGCACACAAGTCTCACTTGTGTGTGTGCGCTTGTAGGTGTTAAGTGTGTGAAATACAAAGCTCTTTTTTCGTCTCCTCTTCTCTCTAGAACACGGCAACACCACCAACACCATTAAGTCATCACCTTTTAGTGTTTAAGTTGATAAATATGAGATTTTACAGTTTAAAGGTAATTGGGTAAAGTTTCATGTAATATAGTAAACTTGATCTATATTCTCTAGGGGTGAGCAAAACCGTCCGACTCCCGAATCCCGTCCCGATCTCAAACGGGTCAGGACTCGGTTTGTGTTTTCCGTTTTGTCGGGGTTCGGGTCAGGACGGGCCGAAAACCAAAAAACAACAAACAAAACCGATCAAACCGACCGATCCCGTCCCGACTGTCCCGAAACCGAACCGAGCTTAATCGGGTCGGGACTCGGTTTGTGTTTTCCGGCTTGTCGGGATAATCAGGATCGGGTCGGGAGCGGCCCGATGCTCAGCCCTAATATTCCTTATCTATTTTTAGAAGTTAACAATTAATTTTGAACAACTTTAAAAGGAAATGTGGACAATAAATATGAGACGGAAAGAGTATAAATTATGTACTTATGCATTAACACATAACAATACAATAATTATCTAAATTTTTAATAAAATAATACATACGTAGTACGGAGTAATTGTTAATCTTTAAAAACTTTTTTTTTTTTTTTTTTTTTTTAACTTAATGTTTAAAAACTTTACATAAACACTCAAAATGAGATGAAAAAGAACCCGCCCTTCTTTCCCGCACTTTATTTCGCAAAAACTTCGAATTTTTTTCAATCTTATTCCCCCCCTTTTTTTCATTTCACTACCCACTTTCTTTTGACTTATTTAAAAGAAACATAGCACACAGCCACACACCACAAGACACAACCCATGAAGTAGCCACCACACCTCACAAAACCTTATCTACAGTTTTCACTTGTCACAACCCCATATCTTAAACACCAAGCGCTGGCCATCACCAAGAAAACTTCACCATGGTTCACATCAACGGTACAACTCATCGTACATTATCAATAATATTATTTAATGGTTCCTATTTCATAGTTCCTTTTAAAATGCTTACATTTTTATTCCTTCTGCTAATGGTTCCTATATGGTTCTACAAATGTGTTAATAAAACTGACATGGTTTTTACATTTGTGATGTTTGTTTGTTTGAATTTACAGTTACCAACAAAAGGCTACATGAGAATGCAAGTATTACTTGATTAAGTTCATGTACGAGATTGTTGTAAGCAAACAAGACTGCCTTTGAACAATGTAAGTATATAAACTGTTGTAATTTCTTTTGTTGGTTATTTGCAAAAGTTACATATATTTTTAGTCAATGATATTTGTGTTCTTTTAACATACAAAGGCATCGAAACTGAAGAACTGGCGAAGGAGTGTTTTATGATCGTGGTTGCTTCTCTATATACATTGGGCTGTTGAAGATTGAAGTTTTTATTTTTATCTAATGATGTTGGTTATAATGTATATATATATTTTCTAATCCAAAGATGCCATTTTCCCTTAGATCGATGTGTTTGTTGATGATGCATATATAAAACATCAAGTTTGTTACTTATTACTCCATATTGTGGTTTGTGAATTGTTGTTTATCTTACCGTTTTTGGCTTGCTGTATATTGTGTAAAAGAAAATTACAGGTTCTATGTTTGGGGTGTTTGGATGTAGATTTTGGAAATTTTAAAGCATTTTTTTTTCTTAAAAAAACGGGCATTTAATACGGTTTATACAACAACCGTACCAAAAAACAAAAAATAAAACATTATTTTGGCCAAAGTGATCTAATACGGTTTATAAAATAACCGTACCAAAAAATCATCTTTTGCTACGGTTCGGAACCGTGTCAAAAAACTTTTTATTTTTTGGTACGCCATTATTTAGTACTGTCCAATAACCGTAGCAAAAGGCCTTTTTAACCGTAGCAAAAGACATTTTTGTGTAGTAGTGATATAAGAATATTCAGAGCGGGCGTCATGAATCTTGGACTTGACTTATGTCCAAGATCAAGATCATAACATTGCCCGATCTAAATATTCTTATTTTTGAGGTTTCAAACATCTAAAGTATTATGATCAACTAGTGTTTCTAAGATGGATATGAAGCAATCAAATTATGAGGTATACAAGAACTATTCTTCCAAACCCTAGAATGGATCTTCAATATCTCCATTGCCTTTTCCTTCATTTTGATACCACAATCAACTTGTAACACCAAACAAAGCTTTCCAACCACCCCTAACTCCAACATCTCTTGCAAAACACTTCGGTTACCAGAAAACTTCGCGACGTTATACAGTATCTTCACGGCCCTTTCACTTGCCACAGACGATACACGAAATATCTTCTTAGAAACCACGGCTAAACCACCGCGATGTTTCAATATCTCCCCTCGTCCTTCCGCGCATTGACTAAGTTGGTCCAAAACTGCAATAACCATTTCGGATACCCTTTTTCCTTTTGCATCCAAAAGGGTATCAATCAATACCGAAACTACCCCTGCCTCGGCTGCTTTTATCCGGTTTCGGCCCCATGGACACACACTTATGAGTAGCTTAAGTGTTGCTTTTGTGGCTTTTAGGGAAATTTGATCCTTCAAGATTTGTGAGAGTTGCATGAAGAAATTAGGGTTTAGGGAAGTCACTTGCATGGGGTCAGCCACTTCAAACATTGATTTAAGTAATGTGACTGCATAAGTACGTGACTCGTAACTGGCGGAGCGTTGCATCAGGCGCGTCAATGCTTCCACGAAATCTGTTGACTTTCCAAATATAGATTTAAGGCCCGTTTGTGAAAGCTTGAGATGATAAAGAATGGTCAACG
This sequence comes from Artemisia annua, assembly GCA_014162995.1. NCBI lineage: Eukaryota > Viridiplantae > Streptophyta > Magnoliopsida > Asterales > Asteraceae > Artemisia > Artemisia annua. The sequence continues at coordinate 49,464 of LBNU01002284.1, forward strand.
CTTCATCGGCTACGTTGACTTCACCTGCAGTTACGATGGATGTTAAGTAATCAGCTGCTCCAACTGATTCCATCAATCGTTTGTTCGTTTCGTTCTCCATAACGATTGTTTTTAATCTTTGTAAACTTTTCATTTGAAGTTCAGGAGACTTTGTATCTTTGAGAAGTTTCATTATCTCGGTTTTGGAGATAGGGATTCGTGGTGTTGGTGGCCTTTCGATGTTAGATGAGGCGTTAATCGTGCACCAAATTGGATTAATCGACGAAGGGTGTGGTTTGGTGTGAGCTCAATATCACAAACAACTTGTTTTGTTACAGGACAAACATCATTGTTTAGAGAAAACAACCATTTTTCAATGCTTTGGCGATCATATGTGATCCCTGTGGAAATTGTCACAGGATCTTTCATGATCTCTAGTGAAATCGGGCACACGAAAAAGGAAGGAACTTCGACTTCTTTATTAGGATTACTCATTTTTGAACGAAGAATGTGATGAATACTACCTTAGAAAATGTTTAGAAATGAATGAAGGATTGTCAACTTATGTGAAAGTATATATATGGAGCTTTTTTGGTGAATATTGGTTACGAATATAATGATGTCAAAGGGTAGAGAGGACTTGGTTTTCTACGTTAAAAGGAAGTTGTATTAAATATATAAAAAGGTTGAACACGTAATATGTTTGACTTTGCATTGATATAATATTAATTTGCCAAGCTTAAAGAGTGGCAAAAGTGTGTTAATTATGTGTGAAACGAGAACCTTCTTATTTTATAAAATGTGTTATATTTGGCCCTTGAGCTTCGATCACTTGTCTAATAATGATCTAGCTTTTAAGATTTCTCAATTTAAATCCAAGTTTTTACTTGTTGGTAAAACCAAGATCATTTCATAGGTAGCTAAATGTGCTCGATCTACATTGCCATATATGTATCGACTACACATTTTATTTTATACTTCGTAGTATTTGGGGTGTGCATCCTATATACTTTTGCATATTTATATTTAGTAACATACTTTTGCTAATTGTAATTCCAAAGCTAGTCCATGTTAAAGCACGAAGCAAAGTTATGTTTACGGCTTAGTCTTTTAATCGGTTTGTTTTCTTTTAGAAGTTTGTTTTAAGCTTTTCATACACGTATTTATTTGTATGCAAGTCTTTCATGTGTCTCTTGGTATAGATCTTTTATGCCCTTTCAATTTATATGCTTATTAGCTGTCAAGGGATACAGACCACAGGAAACATGCTAAACAATATTTTTCATTTTTTAAATAGTTCGAGTACAAAGATGCTAAACATACTGAAAGTTTGATGGCGAAGTTGAAATTTTGGAATTTTTGAATATTTTTCCTTGTTGATGGGGTAGTAGCGTAGTTGTCGGCTGTTAAATAAAATAAAAAATGGTCGTCTCCATTAGTTCCTCCTTTGGACCTTTTCGATATCTAACAAGTCAACTATGCTCTCTCTCGACGTGTCGTAGTAATTATGTTATTATATCATATTAATTATTGTACTACAAAGCTGTGTGAAATTTAATTTCCATAATAATTCTGAAGATAGGTGATGACAAATTAAATGATTGATTCTTCTCACATCTAGTAAAGTCTAGAGAAGTGAGAGGCACAAGTAAAACTGTAAGCCATGCACAATAAAGGCAAGAGAATTATATATTTTTCATTGCTTTTTAATGATAATTTTATTAACACACTCTATATCTTTTGTAATAATGACTTGTTTGCATTTCATTAATTATCAAATACAATATATAATCATCTTAAGATTATCAAAAGACAATATATAATCACTTTAAAATTATTCTAAAAACAACTAAATATGGGCTAAACCCCTAAAATATAATGGTCTAAATAATAATAGTTTAACACTATCAAGGCACTAGAACAAAAGAGATTACATGGAAATCATACGAGCATCTTTCGGATCAAAGATCCAATCCGTTTAAAGAGGAGTCAACTTCTTAAAGCTATGAACGATCCAAGGGTGAGACAAGGCTTTAATTTCCTCCTCAAGCATGTCTTTTCTAGGAGGATTGAGATCAAAGCATACACATGCATTTCTATATTTCCAAATAACCATAATAACCACGTCCAGACATACCTTTAAACTACTAATTAGGGTGGTTGATTCACTCCAAACGATTAAATTGTGAATGGATGTTGATTGATTATCATTACCCACCACGTCGATACCATATTCCAAACGTTGTCAGCTATCGAGAAATCCACAAACAAGTGTTGATTAGTCTCTTTTCCAGCAATCCACAGCTATCGAGCAATCCACAAAGAGAAGAGAATTATATTATCTTATCTTACAGTATAATTTCAACACGTTAATTTTTCTTACATATAGTTAGCAAATCCCATATTTTTATAATAACTTTTAACCATTGAATCACAATGTCATGTTGCAATTGATTTAAGACTTCATGATAGGTCAATCATTAGTTGTTTTGCATTTAATTTCCCAAGTCACTGAATAATAATTTATTATTCGTGTAGAATAATGCACTTATAACAAATTTGACCGACTCTAACTAAATTTAAGGAGAGACCTATTTCCATGTGACAACGGTTTGCACGATGATCCAGTCGATCTTTGTTTTTAATTTTCAAATGCTTTTAAAAGATCTTTAAACACATAAATATTAGGGTATATGTAAAGTTTTCGTTTTCTCTTTATAGACATGGCTTAAGTTAAACTATAAGTGCAGTAAATTCCCTAATTTCAGTGTACGTTGTGATATAGATTAGGATTAGTGTAGGAAGAGGCCATATGGCCGGTTGCCGGTTGGTTCATCGAGAGTCGGTTGGGTGTTCTGAACCTACTCAAACATGGTTTCTAACTTTCATCTATATAAATAGAGGTGAGGGGATGCTATTTTTTTTACTCAAATCTTTATTTTTATTTGATATTAATAAACGGGTGTTTGAGACTAATTTATTCGGGTGCATATAATCGTGAACATTGTATTCTAGTTTGTCTTTGTTAAAATTCAAAAGGTTCTTTGAAGTTCGCAATGGTGTTCGAGGTCGAAGTCTAGATTCCGTAATCATCTTCAGGTTTGTTGTTGAGAATTTACAACAAGTGGTATTAGAGCCACTGGTGCTGTGGTCTTTGAAGTCGAGTTCTAGTTTGAAGGTCGACGAATGAACCATCGGGGTTCTTGGAGTTGCAAGGTTGACTAGAGTGTTGGGATAACATTTATTAGGTCTCCGTATATCTTAATAATGACAAATAAACCTTCGCAACACATAAAATTAGAAACGTTTGCCAAAGTTCTTCCGATCCAATAACTGGGTCTGACGCGCTGCCAGCGCTAGCCTTCTGTATGGATCGGGACGAATTTTGAAAGTCGGCTTTCCACTTACCTGACAAATGTGGATCTCTCAATACAGGTATAAATATGTTATGTGCTTCATTGGGAACACTCGAAACGAGTTTTAGAATTAAAGAAATCCAAATTTACAACCTTTCTTCTTTTGCAAAACGCCAGCTCAAGTATTTTGATAAACGCCTCTAGCCAAGGCTTTTCTAAACCTATGGGACTCATATATTGCATGTGACATCAAATGAAAGTATTCATATGACCATAATCCGTGTTTTCGTCTTCTCTAATCACGATTTGTTAATTGGGATGGTTTTTTCGTTTTCTCTAATCACGGTTCGGCTTTTATGGTTTCTTTGGTGTCGATTCAGTTTATCGATTTTTGTGCTCACCCCTAATAACCGATAACATTGCAAATTACTTGAATGTATGATGAGATATTAGGTGTAGTCACCTGAAAAGACAATATTGCGCCTCCAATAATAATTATTCTAATACAAATTTTTTAATTACAACTTTAGTCTGCACTTTTTTATTATATATTTCCCCTCCAATAATAACTATGGTTTTTATTTTTTTCATTAACCATACATAATAAATTTACACTATAATTTGATTAATGAGAATGACAAAGAGATTTTTCTTTAATCTTTCCCCGATAACAAACCAGTTCCTTATGTTTCATTTCAGTAAAGACTTAATTTCATAATACATTTTTGGGTCAATTCATAATCTCTACTTTTAAGTTCCAAGTTTTTGAACTTTTAGTTCACAGATTTTCCTCACTTAATCTTATAAATGATCATTATATTGTATTTCTTTTCCAGGTGCAAACATGCAGCAAGCGACTTTTTTTGGGTAAAGGGATCTCCACCCTGGTAAAATATATTAACCAAATAAACGTTTAAAGTACAATGGAATGTGGCTGAAGTACCACATTAACCTCAAGCAACCGCTTGAACAACCACTAGAACATTTATGACATGCCATAAATGACAACTAGCTACGAAAAACTAGAACAACCATGAAAGAAAAAACATGCACGAATCAACATCGCATATTACTTCCTCGACTTGCCTTGGACCTTAAAATCAAACATCTTGTTAAATTCCTCCAAAAGCAGCAAGCGACTTTTGGAATACGGAGAACACTTCTCTTGAATTTAGGGTTTTGTTTAATTATTACTCCGTAGAAGACTTATTTAACACAAAAAAGGTCAATCTAAATTCTATGTAGGTAACCAAAATGAGGTTAATTTTAGGTGTTTTAAGGACGTTGACGATAGTATGAAAAGATTTTGAGTTATTTACGTAACCTTAAATTTAGATGTTTTTAGAACGTCGACAATAGTATGAGATGTAATTTGAGTTATTTATGTGACATTGTTATATACGATACACGACCACTATATATATATATATATATATCAAAGGTGCCACGATGTCAGATCTCTTTGATACACTCACAAGAAGTCTCAATTTCGTATCTCTTTAGGTTTGGATTCAAAAACGGTCACGAAAATACTACACTTGTGTTGCGTACACCTAAGTCAAAGACTCGTTATACACTTATACCCGTGTTATCTAAATAAGGAACACCTCAGCCATGCATATAGTGTTTATTACAGTTAATAACCACCAAGATAATATGTGAACGTCATACAGTATAAAAGAATTTAAACCTATAAATGTGTGGGGAAAAAAAAGTAATATAGAAGTCTTTCTTATCACCATTGACACCGACATCGACTAACATTTGTGGGTAACCCATCTTGACTGATAGATTTCTATTGGTGATTTAAAGAAAGTTTGAGTTTTGTAAAGGTCAAAGGATTTATTGGCACACAATGAGCCACCGCCAAAGCATGTGCATGAACCAAACTCACTTAATACTTGGCATATCTTAATTTAATTATATCCTGTAAATGGTTGGCTGGCTGCTATGTCAACAACCTTTCTTTTTTCTTTATTTGCTTTATCAATGGAATAATATGTTATAAAAGGAAAAGTATGGATGTATGTATGGCATGAGTTATGAGACTCTTACAACTTGACCAATTACTTATTGCTTGTAGGTGGTCCAGTTGGATAACAGGATCGATATGGCTCGATTTGGAAATAATCATCCAAAAATAATCTAATGAAATCAATGAAGACGCAAGTTGGCACATGGACTTAAAGAGTGCAACATCGATCTCATGTTAGCCTACAACCTAATAAACGCTAAAAAAAACTGAATAACTACCTTAGTTGGGATAAAAAAAAAAAAAAAAAAAAAAAAAAAAACAAAAAAAAAAAAAAAAAAAAAACAACAAAAAAAAAAAAAAAACAAACAAAAACACAGTGTTTGAGAAAAAAAAAAAAAAAAAAAAAAAAAAAAAAAAAAAAAAAAAAACACACACACACACACTAGAAGATTGGGACGCATAAGTTATTCAGGGTTTAGACAGAGCCGGTCGTAAGTATTCTGCTGCCCTGGTTGATCCGGTCGAAAAATGCCCCTTCTCAAACAAACAACACACTATACTCTAGTTTAGAATCTAATTAAGCTAGCAAATCATCTCACGCCAAATATTATTTAATTAATACACTGTTGCAATAAAATGTTACAAACTATCCTTAGCTTAGATATACTTTTGGTTAAGTTATGTAAGGGTAAGTGAACTTTTTTTTAATAAAAAATGCATTTTATAAGAATTAATTAAAATTTTAAATTACTATAATTAAATGTAATTTTTCACTTAATGTATTCATACTTTCTATTCATTTATAATCCTTTTTTTTTTAAATATTTTAAAATTTTTAATTCATTTAATAGAGGAAATAATCTTTTTCCTTTACGTGGAATCTTTTATGGAATCTTTACCTTTTGTGGAATCTTCTTCNAAAAAAAAAAAAAAAAAAAAAAAAAAAAAAAAAAAAAAAAAAAACACACACACACACACTAGAAGATTGGGACGCATAAGTTATTCAGGGTTTAGACAGAGCCGGTCGTAAGTATTCTGCTGCCCTGGTTGATCCGGTCGAAAAATGCCCCTTCTCAAACAAACAACACACTATACTCTAGTTTAGAATCTAATTAAGCTAGCAAATCATCTCACGCCAAATATTATTTAATTAATACACTGTTGCAATAAAATGTTACAAACTATCCTTAGCTTAGATATACTTTTGGTTAAGTTATGTAAGGGTAAGTGAACTTTTTTTTAATAAAAAATGCATTTTATAAGAATTAATTAAAATTTTAAATTACTATAATTAAATGTAATTTTTCACTTAATGTATTCATACTTTCTATTCATTTATAATCCTTTTTTTTTTAAATATTTTAAAATTTTTAATTCATTTAATAGAGGAAATAATCTTTTTCCTTTACGTGGAATCTTTTATGGAATCTTTACCTTTTGTGGAATCTTCTTCTATTATTATACGTGGTTTAGATTAATGTTTGACTTTATGTCTCCACTAATTAAAATTAATATTTACATACGTGGATGATAATGTTTGAGTTTGTTTGTCCACTAAAAGAATGGAAACAAAAAAGGTTCTCTTCGCATAATCAAATCTAGGTACAAAATAGAAACTAACGCACGTTAAGGAATCCCATAACTTCAATTCTTAAAAAGACAAGCTAAAACCACTAAGGTAAAAAATGCACATTTTATTTCTTAATAAAGAAAGATATTGTTTTTCTTTTTCTTGTATCGGAGTACTTGCCCACTCAATCGACACAATTTGCACACACACTTGGATTATCCAGCATGCATATATGACCAAATGGAAGTTGTCTTACCCTTTGAAAAGTCAAAGTTTTCACGTGTTTTGACATTATCCTTTTCAGTATGAATTTCATTGACAACTCATGTATATAAGACCAAATCTTATACTCATAACTCAATCATTCATTAAAAATTCTCACCAGAAAAAAGCTCTCAACTTAACAATCTTTTTGTCTAAATTGTTGATAAAAATGGCTGATCTTCAAAATGAAGTCGAAGTTCCTAGATTTTTCTTATGCCCAATTTCTCTAGAGATCATGAAAGATCCTGTAACACTCTCCACCGGGATCACATATGATCGCGATAGCATAGAGAAATGGTTGTTTACACAAAAGAATGAAGTTTGTCCCATGACCAAACAAGTTGTTACTGATATCGAGCTCACGCCAAACCATACTCTTCGCCGATTAATCCAATCTTGGTGCACAATTAACGCCTCATCTGGAGTCGAAAGATTTCCAACGCCACGACCTCCAATCTCCAAAACCAAAATTTCCAAACTTCTCAAAGATTCCAAGACGCCTCAACTTCAAATGAAAAGTTTACAAACATTGAAAACAATAGTTATGGAGAACGAAAAGAACAAGCGGTTGATGGAATCAGTTGGAGCAGCTGATTACTTAACACCCATCATAACTAATATGAAATCTTCATCACAAGCCGGCGAAATCAACGAAGCCGACGAAGCGTTGGCCATTCTATACCATCTCAAGCTTTCACAAAAGGGTCTTAAATCTTTATTCGGAAAGTCGACAGATTTTGTGGAAACCTTGACGAGTGTGATGCAATGTACAGCAAGTTATGAGTCACGTACTTACGCAGTCATGTTGCTAAAATCAATGTTTGAAGTAGCTGAGCCTACGCAAGTGACCTCACTAAACCCTAATTTCTTCAAGCAACTCACACAAATCTTGAAGGATCAAATTTCCCTAAAAGCCACAAAAGCAACAGTTAAGCTACTCATAAGTGTGTGTCCATGGGGTCGAAACCGGATGAAAGCAGCCGAGGCAGGGGCAGTTCCGGTTTTAGTTGAGACCCTTTTGGACACAACTGAAAAAAGGGTATCGGAAATGATCATGATTGTTTTGGAACAACTTTGTCAATCAGCAGAAGGGCGATACGAGCTATTGAAACACAGCGGTGGTTTGGCCGTGGTTTCTAAGAAGATCTTCCGTGTGTCAACGATAACAAGTGAAAGAGCGGTTAAGATATTGTATTCGGTCGCAGTGTTTTCGGGTAACACGAAGGTTGTGCAAGAAATGTTGGAGTTAAGAGTGGTTGAAAAACTGGTGTTGGTGTTACAAGTTGATTGTGGAGTTAAAATGAAGGAAAAAGCAAGGGAGATATTGAAGATGCATTCTAGGGTTTGGAATAAGTCACCTTGTATAAATTATAAACTATGATTTGGAAAAGGGTATTTGATGAATTTAAACCCTAATGTTGAATGAAACTTAGATCGACTATAAGTTTGTCGATCTTGCTTATTTCGTTTCAGGGTTTTATAGATAATATGTTTAGGTTATACGGGGGAAAATTATGTCCCAATTAGGTTATAGTTTTTCAATTAGGTTGTATAGTATATGTACATGATACTAAAGAAAATTTACTTGGAAATTTATCAATTATTATTGGTGTCTTTTACTGGTACATGAATACCTCAAGCTTACAAAAGCTATAATTGTTTATTTGTTTTTCAAGTAGAAGTATATAAAGTATAATCGATCAATTCGCTTGACAAGAGTTGCAAATGCAGATTACTTGGTATTATATTATACAACAATAATATTCAATCTTGTCTGTCTGAAGAGGGCATGTGGTAACAATCATACTTTTACCCGAAGCTATGTACGAAAACTGATTTGAAGAAAATTTTCAGCAGCAACTGTGTGATTCTATTAAATAAAACATGAAATATGATTACTTTGAATAATAAGAGTAAATTACAAATTAGACTTTGTGGTTTGACCACTACCTACCATCTATCAATTGTTGCAAAAAGTTGGATCATATATTGATTTTTTTTAACAATGGATTTATTAAAAACTAGCGAGAAACTAGTACGAATTATATAGGAGGGGATATAACGTTACAAAGATAATTAAACCACTCTATCCAATTAAGAGAAGACTGTTTACATCTACTAGAAATTCAATTAAAAGAAGAGAGTTAATCTTGTTGAGGAGAAGATCTTCACTTGGCATTTTTAATGAAAAAACGATGTTGTTTGCATATCTTCAAATGGACCAAATTGTTGTTTGAACCACCAAATCAAAGAAGTTTAAACGCTTTCCCTGGATGGGAGCACGATCAACTAGATTGATGACTTCAAGAAGATTTTGCATCGATACATTATCTTCTCTCCACCAGTTTAGAACTTGTTTCCAAGTATCTACGGCTACTATACCGGACATGATACAACCCCATCCTCTTCCGTTTCTATATCATTATCACACATGCTCTTCCGTTTTCAAGCATCTACGGCTCATAAATTGATAGTGAGGTTTAAACTTAGTATCTAACCTTGGATATATAATTACGACTCAGTAGTTGGTAAAGTATTTAATTATGAACATATATATTTCATGTCTTGAAAGGATTTAATTTGGTCAAATTTGAATTGAGTATTCAAATTGTTACACAAACATTCTTTATATTTAATTCAGGTATCATTTCTAAATTCGGTAGGTAAATACATAGACTATTTATTTAATTTATCGTCACACAAAAAGTCCCTAGACGTAGGGTTGAATCTGTAATCGTATGTGTTTGTTACACAAACTGTCCCTAGATTTAACCAAGGGACTTTTTATATAATCGCAAGTAACGAGAGCGATTTTTTATTTTTTTTATTTTTTACTTTTTTTTGGCAAATTCAGGGACTTTTTTGCAACACACATAAACCGGAGAGACGTCTATGTAATTTTTTGTTACACAAACAGTTTTTTGATATAACTCAGGTACTATTTGTCTAAATCGAAAGTAAATGATAGGGTCCCTTTTTGCAGTATTTCAATGACTATGTTTGTAATCGTAAGTAAACCACAAGGATCATTTTCTTTTTTATTTCAAATATTTACCAATTTGGTGAAAGCAAACATATGACAGATGTGAGTTGAGTTCAATATATACCTTATGTTCTTTAAATACTTAATGAACAAAGAATGTTCGCTCATTTTTTTCATCAAAATTATAAAAAAATAAAATAAAATAATAATCACGTATTTTTTAAAAATAAATTATCTTGCAATTTTTTTTATCTTTATGTAAATGGGCAATTCCTTATAGTTTCAACCAAAAAAATTTGAACTTTGTTTTAGTAAAAAATTGCGTCTAAGAAAACCACATTTGATTTGTTATGTTAGAACTTATGTGCAATTTCAGAATTCAGAACTGGGACTGTTTGGTTAGAGATATATGTGGAATGACTAATGGGCTGCAAAGATAGTCTTTTAATTGGCGTAGGCCTATTAAGAATGACCCAGAATCTGTCTAGCTTGATTGGCTTTTGGCTCTGTTACGTAACTATGTTCCAGAATTCAGAACTGATTCATGGGTTTGTACCATAAACACCTCAAAACTATTTTCTGTCTCCTCAATAAGGAAAATTCTTGATGGCTCTTTTCTCCTATGGCAATCAAACACAATTAGTTGGAATAAAATTGCTCCAATCAAGGTAAATATATACTTTTAGAGGCTTTTTTTGGACCCCCTTCCAACTTGTTGCAATCTAGACATTCGCGGTGTGGATCTCCACTCGACAAGATGTCCGATCTTTGATGATGCCTTAGAAACAACCCACCATCTTTTTATTGAATGTCCTATTGCAACTCACTTATGGACCAGGATCACGAATTTGTGGGTCTGAGAGAATACCCGAAGAACCTCCCTGATCTTCTGCTATGGGCTTAAACGGCACAAATTCATAGCGATATTAAGCCATGTTTCGACTTAGTGATCCGAACAACGACATGGGAAATATGGAGACTCAGAAATCGTGTTTGTTTTGACTTGAAGCTTCCGAGGAAAGACATGCTAGGTGAAGAAATTAAGGTGTTAACACATTCTTGGTTAACTCATGGAACTTTTAAACCTAAATGGTTAGATTGGATTAGTGATCCAATAAATTGTTGTATGATGTAAATGTATTTTTTCTTATTCTAGCTTCTTGCTAGTTGTTTCTTTAATGAATATAGCCGTCCAAAAAAAAAGAACTCACGTGTGATTTCACTAATCACATATTTTATTTCATAAAATTACATGTGATATTAAATAATAAAACATATGCGATTTTTTCAAACGTAAATTTCAACAAAAACATTAAAAAATCCAAAAAAAAAAGTTCGTCAAAACTATATAGAAATGTCTCAATATAGAAAGTTGATTTAATTCTTGTCGTGATAATATGATTCTTTTCGCGTAATGATTAATGATTTGCGAGATATTTAATTTTTTAAAAAAAATAAATGATAAATGTGAGTTTTTTTGTTTTAATAAAATTATGAATGACTATTAACTGGTTCATTAGCTCTTTAAAGAATTTAGAGTATACATTGACATCTCTCGTTTTTATACTTAAAATACCGGATAGAAACTAAACCTACAACAATGACCCACGTTTAATATAACCAAAAATTCAATTCTTTAAAAGACAAATGCTAAACCGTAATGGTCAACTGTGCACATCTTCTAAATTAAAAAGTAGTAAATGCTTACTTATGCTTGGCCACTTATTCTACGCGAGTTGCACACACACTTAGTCATCCCCACAAGCTCATAACCAACTGGAAGCTGTCTTTGGCTTTTGAAAAGTCAAAGTTTTATGTGTTTTGACTTTAACATCTTCAAAACTAATTTTCGACACAACTCATATATATATAAGAACAATTTGCTCTTAGCTCATCTTTCATAACAAATTCTCACCACAAAAAGTTTTCAACTTAGAATCTTTTAATTTTGTCACAAACTATTTTTAAAAATGGCTGATCTTCAAAATGAAGTTGAAGTTCCTCGATATTTCTTGTGCCCGATTTCATTAGAAATCATGAAAGATCCTGTAACGCTCTCCACGGGGATCACATATGATCGCGATAGCATAGAGAGATGGTTGTTTACTCAAAAGAATGAAGTTTGTCCCATGACGAAACAAGTTGTTACTGATATCGAGCTCACACCAAACCATACTCTTCGCCGAGTAATCCAATCTTGGTGCACAATTAATGCCTCATCTGGAGTCGAAAGGTTCCCAACACCTAGACCTCCAATCTCCAAAACTGAAATAGTTAAACTTCTCAAAGATTCAAAGTCGTCTCAACTTCAAATGAAAAGTTTGCAAAGATTGAAAGCAATCGTTATGGAGAACGAAAAGAACAAACGGTTGATGGAATCAGTTGGAGCAGCTGATTACTTATCATCTATCATAACTAACATGGCAACTTCATCACAAGCTGGTGAAGTCAACGAAGCCGACGAAGCGTTGACCATTCTATACCATCTCAAGCTTTCAAAAACGGGTCTTAAATCTTTATTCGGAAAGTCGACAGATTTTGTGGAAACATTGACTCGCGTGATGCAATGTGCCGCGAGTTATGAGTCACGCACTTATGCAGTCATGCTACTAAAATCAGTGTTGGAAGTAGCCGAGCCCATGCAAGTGACGTCACTAAACCCTAATTTCTTCATCCAGCTCATACAAATCTTGAAGGAACAAATTTCCTTAAAAGCCACTAAAGCAACACTAAAGCTACTCATAAGTGTGTGTCCATGGGGCCGAAACCGAATGAAAGCGGCTGAGGCAGGGGCGGTTCTCGTTTTAGTTGACACCCTTTTGGAAACAACTGAAAAAAGGGTATCGGAAATGACAATGATTGTTTTGGACCAACTTTGTCAATCAGCAGTAGGGCGATACGAGCTATTGAAACATAGCGGTGGTTTGGCCGTGGTTTCTAAGAAGATCTTTCGTGTGTCAACGATAACAAGTGACAGGGCGGTTAAGATATTGTATTCGGTCGCAGTGTTTTCGGGTAACACCAAGGTTGTGCAAGAAATGTTGGAGTTAGGAGTGGTTGAAAAACTGGTGTTGGTGTTACAAGTTGATTGTGGAGTTAAAATGAAGGAAAAAGCAAGGGATATATTGAAGATACATTCTAGGGTTTGGAATAAGTCACCTTGTATAAATTATAAACTATGATTTGGAAAGGATATTTGATGAATTTAAACTCGATCGGCCTGAAATTAAATGAAACTTAGATCGACTATAAGTGCATGTGTCGATCTTGCTGATTTCGTTTCAGGGTTTTATAGATACTCAGTAATATGTTTCGGCTATACGGGGCGAAAATTAGGTCCCATTTAGGTTATACTTTTTCAATTAGGTTGTATAGCATATGTACATATATGATGAACATTACACAATAAATTTACTTAGAACTTTATCAATTATTATTGGTGTGTTTTACTGGTACATAAATACCTTAAGCGAGCTTAAAAAAGCTATAATTCATTTATTTGGATTTCAAGTAGAAGTATATATATATAATTAAAGTATAATCAATATATTCGCTCGACAAGAGTTGCAAATGCGTGTTGAATGCCTACCATCTAATTATCTCATTTTTGGCTACTACTTGCTTGATATTATACCACAACAATAATATTCAATGTGGTATGTAGAATGTAGATCACAATCAATTTTACCCGACGCTACGTAGGAAAACTGATTTGAAGAAAATTTTCTGCAAGTGTATGTGTGATTCTAATTAATAACTAGCTAGTGTGCTGCTAACTTCAAATAAAACATGAAATACGGTTATTTTTAACAATAAAGAAAATAATGTCTTGTGCAAAAATGCTATATATGTATGTATTATTTATCTTTTCTTCATTTTGGAATCTCTTTTTTTCTTCACAGTAATATAGTGATAACAACTAACAAGGAGCTAGAAAAAAAAAAATACAAGCTTACAAAGATATTAGACATTCAAACAATAAGCCAATCTAACCAATTTAAATCTATTTGTTAACATTTGAAGTAGCGATCATTAGATAGTATACGAGTCAGATTAGTAGTTATAGTATAGGCTTAGACAAGGTTGCAAAGATCGTAAATCGGTATCAAGTGATCGACCACCTTGTAGCTTGTAAACGGTTTAGGCGGAATTAATCGGTGATTAATCGGATTTGCCTTTGTGGCAAAATTTGTGTATTTCGGGCTAGTTTTGTATATTTTCGGCAAGTTTTAGGTATTTTCGGTAATCTTTTTTTCTTAAACACCAATTGTAATAGTTTTAAATAGTTACTATAAGTGATCAAGCTAAGTTTACGGTGAGTTTTGTGTATTTCCGGCAAGATTTGCAGGTTTCCGGCAAGTTTGACCACCATTGACCGCCATTGATCGCCGTTGACCTATTTGCTTGACCCAGTTACATAAATTGGTAAGGTTAGTGGCCTAGTATCGCCTAGGTGATGATTAATCGGCCTTGTAGAGCTTTTTTTGCAACGCTAGGCTTAGATAAGTTAGATACAATGTAATACATTACATTATTCCATAACAATAGTTCATCAAATTAAAGCCTAATGGGGCTCGGCCTACTAAGCCCAACCGGCCTTAGGGTGAATATATATAGCCCTCCAAGGCTTGTTATGAGGGAGTGTGCCTTGGATTCTTGGGTGTATAGTGGTTCTATCATAAAACAAGTTGCAAAGCTCCAAGTTCTCTCTTCTCTTTTGCTCTTTAGGAAAACCTCTTTGTCATTATTGTGTTTGTTCTTGATATCATTTGGGATCCTATAATTGGTATCAAAACTTGCATAATGATATTGGAATGATTTGTGTTTGAAAAACATGATCAAAGTTTGAGTTTTTTTAATGGATTCGATTTTTTTTTCTTTTTTTTTTTTCTTTTTTTTTTACCCATAAGGTCCATAGTGTTGGGAAATCGTCATATCATAATAAATAAGAGCCATTTGAGCCTATGGTGTCACACACGTATACACATATTTATCATTATTTATAATGTAATTAATGTAGTTATGATCTCGGGATCAACTCAAGGGCCAATAATTAATTAGTAAGACTAACTAATTAGTGTTAGACTTAAACAAATGAATAACCCATTTGTCCAAGTCCATATGGGAGGCCCAAAGGGAGTGCTAAAGAAAAAGGAGGAAACTCATGGGGTTAAATGTAATTATCATGTGTTTATTATGTGATTAAATCAGATTTAATCTCATAACTTGTTTACGAAGAAAACAACTTTCTCCTCTCCTCCTTACACCATTCGGCCAAACACCCTTAGTCATCTAAGGGTTTCGGCTTTGATCATTAAACTTAACAAGTACATTGTGCAAGGTTAGATCATGAGATACTTAAAGACTAGCATTCTATGATACATGAGGACGTGTGGTGTGGATACATCATAGAGACAACCTCCTTTTGGTTGTTTGGATTTCTTGAGAATCAAAGGGGATTCGAGTTGATAAGCTCCGTTTAGTTTAACCGATCACACATCAAAGGTATAATAAATGTGTTTATTTATTCAATTAATTATATAGCCATACGGATCTGTGTATGGTGATTTCTTCGCTGCGTTTATTTGTATTAAATATGTTTTTATATCTAAAATTACCAACACATAGATCAAACTCAAAGATTTTATGGCTTAAAAGCTTAAAGTTTGTGTTTGGAACTTGTATTTGACGTTTTGGTAAAGATCTATGCAAAAAAATGGTTTAAAAACATAAACAATTGCGTTTTTAAGCTGATTTTTTGTGAAAATTTACGTTTTCAGAAAGTTATCTCGATAGTTCGTACAAACTTATCTCGGTCATTAATTATCTCAGTATGCTAGTGGCCCGGGAAAATAGGAAAGTACAACTTCTTATTTCGGCCATAGTTATCTCAGCGGTTTAGGGTTTCACTTATTTTGTTTCTTACTTACTTCGGTCATCACTTATCTCGGCAATTAGATTTTTTTTTCCCTTTTTTTTAGTTATTTTGGTAGTTAAACATTAACTTATTTCGGTCATTACTTAATTCGGTTGTGTTGCATCTCCACTACCTCTCCTACGTGCCACTGAGTTAAACAACCGAAATAACTCTTTAAGAACAACCGAATTAACTTCATAGGACAACAAATTAACAAGCACTTCAAGAACAACCAAATTGACCAGGGATTTCAAGAACAACCGAATTAACTAGGGATTTCAAAAACTGCCGAATTGTCACAATAAGTACAACCGAATTAAGTTCAAACCCTCACAAACAACCGAATTAACAAGAACAACTGAAATATCATCATATCCGATCTTTTATAAAGAAGATAATTTCAAATTTTTCTTTTCAATTTCACTCTAAATTTAAACGAAAGACTCTTAGGATTTAAGAAAAGACTTTTTGGCGGGAAAACTTGAGTAACATTTAATTTTAAGGGTAGTCCAAACTTTCAATTTTTATGTCAAATTCAAAGTTTGGTATAAAAGTAAAAAATTTGGCTCAAAACTCAAATTTTCAAACTTAAATTCTTTTTAGTAACTTTAGAATTGAATTTTTTTGAGTAATCTCAGAATTGGAGACTATTTGAAAGTAAACGCAATATATATTTAAAATACAAGATAGAAATTAACCCACGTTATATAATTAAAACTAGCTTAGAAGACCCGTTGACACCGGGTACTTTTTTAAAGAATTAGAGGAATGAGATGATAAGAAAAGTAATAACGTAAATTTGTTCTATTTAAAATATGAAACAAAGAATGAGACAATGCGTCTATTAAAAATAATAAATTGCTTATGTTACAATTGCACTAACAAAAGTCCAAGCTTGGGGTCTCCAAANACACAAATATAAAACCACCGAAAATAGATAACGCAGAGGGGATGATAAAGATATAAGTTGTTTTCACTGATATTTGGGCAACATAAGTAGTAGAACATCTTTTTTGTACATTTTATGTATGAATATGGTGTTTCATATCAACCCAACATGTAGTAACCTGTTTTAAAAATATACCCGTATTGACCCATTACCCAACTGGCCGCCTATGGATCCTTGTGGCATATATATATTTTTAATTTTCTATATCACATAATTACTTCCAAAATGTAATGCCACACACCCTTATATTTTTAAAAAGGGTTATTTGAAGGAGTGTTTAGGTAACTATATCCCATCTCAACACTAATTTTAGATCCTTTAGCGTTTTTTCTTTGCTTCTAAATCTTAAACTAACATACTACAAAGGAACCTGTTTGAGTTCTTACATTGTTCAGTTAAAAAGTAGTCCACACTCCATAATATACTCAAGCCCAACCTCATAAATTGCTTTATTAAAAAAATAATAAAATGAAAAATGACCATTATTCTGATATTTTGTTGCTATTGAAAAATAATACTAACAAAACAAATGACCCAAAAAAAACCCTTAAAACTGCTTTTTTCAGCAGCCCAAACACCACTTAGAACGACCTTAACACTACTTTAAACTGCAGTTTTATAACAGACCAAAACATAACATTAATAGAATCAAAAACCACTTAAAACTGTACTTTTGCAGCAGCCCCAAACACCACTTATAACGACCCCAAAACACCAATTTAATAGAACCAAACACCCCTTTAAAACTGGACATTTGTTGCAGCCAGCTTCATTGCTCATTTAAAAATCTTTATCAGTGAATGGTGATATAAACACTTGATATAACGTGTAACATATACTAATAGATTGAGTTTTACCTTAAGTGCTATAGATACATCTTCATGTTTCTTTTCCATGTCTTTTCACCAACAACTTTGACATGTAAAGTGCTATTCTGCAATTATGAACGATACCTAAGCTGCAAATTATGTTCCAACAATCAGATTCAAAAACTAATGCATTTAAATCAGATTCTACCAATCAATCTAATGTGATTCGAGCATAAGTATTTCAACAATCAGAATTCATATTGATTTGAGAGTAAAAGATTATGTTCCATTACATGTAGCGATATCCTAATACAATATACGGTGAACCCAGAGTTTAGTTTAAAGGGTCATGTAGCCTTCAGATTTTTAATCATGCAGTTTAGCGATCCTGTGTAGGGGAGTTTTCTATCAGCTTCATGATGCATCTTCTGGATTTGAGTATCCACCCAATCGAAAGGCAAACTGGGTTGGAGCAAAGAATCTTCATACAGAAGTTCCATATGCGAAAGAAACAATAATACGTCAGCAATTATCACAAAACCTGTATTACATTCATTTTTGTCTACAAAAGTTCGTTGTGTTATTTAACCGCAGTTTATGGTCGTTGCATTTCAGGCCCAACAAACTCATAAGCCAAAAATTGAACTTACGAAATATATACAACTAAAATAACCACGGCTCAAAAATAAGTTTAGACACACAATGCCATAGATTTTAAAATCAAAATCCAGAATCCTATACCTCACCCATAGAATCCTATACCTATAAGGGCATTCATCTTAGCCTTATAGGTTGATCGATAATGAGTGTGGTTTTTAAAGAACATGTCTTACATAAGTTTGTGGTCAAAACAGGGGAAATAAACAAATCCTAACATCCTTCATCCAAAGAATCAGAAACCTTACCTTGTGAGAAGATGCTTGTGAAAATTGTTTGAACCATGTAATTCAGATGGCAAAATAATAACGATGGATTGGCGAACTTCCATGGTCATCTATCTTATAAATACAACTCTTGATGCAAGATTCTTTGGTCGTAGGGGAATAATGCTCCATACATCATCCTAACAAACATACTTCAGTAGTTCAGTTTAGCTCTTATCAATATAAAAGAAAAGTGAGGATACATCTTATTATATTACCAGTACCACTTAAAGAGCCTACTTAAAAAACCAAAATTCAAATCAATTTAATACTTATTTGTAACCCCAATCAGCACAAAATAACATATGCAACAAACAATTCGATACAAAATTGAAAAGAAAAAGGGAAAAAGAAAATAACTTACGGATTTAAAAAATAACAAAATCAAAATGGGCTGGCAAATCAATATGTCTATCAATCGGTTTACAAAATAGCTTACACCGAAACTTAAGGAGGAAGTGATTTGTTTGACTTTCATAATCAAATGGTTATTTGGAATTTATGGAAACAGTTTCATATATGATTTGTTAGACTAAGAAACGTAGGGAGGAAGAAAGAAACGCAAAAATTAATGAACCGTGTAGAGGAAGATGTGGGAACGATTTAATGGTGGTTAAAGGTTTACAAAAATAGGGATGAAGATGGAGGATGTGAATGAGGAGCGTGTAGGGTTAGAATGTATAAAACGTGTGCAGATATAGAGTTGTACAATCGACCTAAGTATGGAAAGCCACGTAAGAGTATTAAACGGTTTTTTAATGCGGGGTGCTTAGAAGGGCTTGTACAAAAGCTTATTTTATTAGATAAAATAGATTCAATTCTTTAAAAGACAAATTCTAAAAGCCTAAAACCGCAATGGTCAACTGTGCACATCTTCTAAATTAAACAAAAATGCTTACTTATGCTTGGCCACTCATTCTACACAAGTTGTACACACACTTGGTCATCCCCACAAGCTCATAACCAACTGGAAGCTGTCTTTGGCTTTTGAAAAGTCAAAGTTTTTATGTGTTTTGACTTTATCATTTTCAAAACTAATTTCGACACAACTCATATATATAAGAACAATTTGCTCTTAGCTCATCTTTCATAACAAATTCTCACCCCAAAAAGTTTTCAACTTACAATCTTTTAATTTTGTCATAAACTCTTGATAAAAATGGCTGATCTTCAAAATGAAGTTGAAGTTCCTCGATATTTCTTGTGCCCGATTTCACTAGAGATCATGAAAGATCCTGTAACGCTCTCCACGGGGATCACATATGATCGCGATAGCATAGAGAAATGGTTGTTTACTCAGAAGAATGAAGTTTGTCCCATAACAAAACAAGTTGTTACTGACATCGAGCTCACACCAAACCATACTCTTCGCCGAGTAATCCAATCTTGGTGCACAATTAACGCCTCATCTGGAGTCGAAAGGTTCCCAACACCTCGACCTCCAATCTCCAAAACCGAAAGAGTTAAACTTCTCAAAGATTCAAAGTCTCCTCAACTTCAAATGAAAAGTTTACAAAGGTTGAAAATGATTGTCATGGAGAACGAAAAGAACAAGCGGTTGATGGAATCAGTTGGAGCAGCTGATTACGTAACATCTATCATAACTAAAATGACATCTTCATCACAAGCCGGTGAAGTCAATGAAGTCGACGAAGCGTTGACCATTCTATACCATCTCAAGCTTTCACAAATGGGTCTTAAATCTCTATCCAGAAAGTCGACAGATTTTGTGGAAACATTGACCCGCGTGATGCAATGTGCCGCGAGTTATGAGTCACGTACTTATGCAGTCATGCTACTAAAATCAGTGTTGGAAGTAGCCGAGCCTGCACAAGTGACGTCACTAAACCCTAACTTCTTCATGCAACTCACACAAATCTTGAAGGATCAAATTTCACTAAAAGCCACAAAAGCAACACTAAAGTTACTCATAAGTGTGTGTCCATGGGGCCGAAACCGGATGAAAGCGGCCGAGGCAGGGGCGGTTCCGGTTTTAGTTGACACCCTTTTGGATACAACTGAAAAAAGGGTATCCGAGATGGTCATGATCGTTTTGGACCAACTTTGTCAATCAGCAGAAGGGCGATATGAGCTATTAAAACATAGCGGTGGTTTGGCCGTTGTTTCTAAGAAGATCTTTCGTGTGTCAACGATAACAAGTGACAGGGCGGTTAAGATATTGTATTCAGTCGCAGTGTTTTCGGGTAACACGAAGGTTGTGCAAGAAATGTTGGAGTTATGAGTGGTTGAAAAACTGGTGTTGGTGTTACAAGTTGATTGTGGAGTTAAAATGAAGGAAAAGGCAAGGGAGATATTGTTTTTTTGGGTAAAGGGGAGTAATCCTGCACCCTGGTAAATATATTAACCAAAAAACTTTTAAGTACAATGGATATGGGTGAAGTCCCACATCTCAGCCCGTTACATAGGCTAAAAGCTTACATAACAAGATACTTCCTAATTTCTAAAAACTAGAAATCAAACCACAACTCAATGATAACAAGAACAACGAAATGAATTACTTCCTAGGGCCTTGAAGCTTGGTACCATACATGGCATTAAAAGCATCCAAATTACCGGGAAGATCATACACCTGGTTCGCATAATCATCATA
>LBNU01002284.1:70986-112193 GCA_014162995.1 Artemisia annua
AAAGGTCAACATCATCCTTCTTTTTGCTACATTCCAACCTACGAAAATTAGACACGTGTTTCTGAGGTTCATTAGAAGTAGCACCCGCATAAGAAGCCGACTTCACTCCAGTAACACTAGTATTATCAACCATGGTAGCATTAGGGCCAGAAGTTGCACTCTTATTCATATTCACATTAGATTTGTTACCAATGTTAGTTGTTTTCGGCACATTATCACTAGAATGACTTTGACCAACAGCCTTCTCACTATGCTGTACACCATACAGAGCACTATCATCAACAACACCCGCTTTATTAGTTTCCTGCATGGGATTGACTAATAAATTATTATCCACAAGTGTAGATAGATTAATATCACCATCCTCTTCAGTCCACTCGGTAATAATAGGTGCATTTGTCGAACCAGAATCCATGTGTATGTTTACCTTAGGGCTGCTCACATTAGCATTAGGGACTGTACCACTTCCGGTAGCGATTGATACACCAGCCTCCGTAGCAGCCTCATTAATACAACCACTTCCAGTATCCTTATTCCGATCTGTGTTCGAAACAATCTCACTAAGAGATGGGAATTGAGTCTCCATCGTTGAAGAAACCAAATTCACACCCCTCGATTCATTGTCTTTTTTCTTTTTCTTATTCTCACCCCCTCCACCCGAATCCAAGAAACCCTTCATTATAACTAGTTCATGTATAAAGCAACGTACACGTCAAAACAAAAAGCTTCAATTCTAGAACATCAAAAAATAGCACCACAACCCAGTAACAATAGAAGATAAAGATCGATGATTAATCGATCTTATATGAATGTTAATGTCACGCTTGAACTATAGATCTGAAAGATAGAATTGCATGCACTAAAAGACAAACCAAAGAATATAACAATGACCCTACAAACTAATAAAGTAGTGAAACACTGACCCACGTTTGATCTTTAAAAACAAAGAACAATTATGGAGAGATTGAGACACATCAGGAATTTAGAACAAATCGAATGTGAGGGTATCGATATTCTTTTTTTTCGCCAGAGGAGGTTGTCGACTTTAGGGTTTTTTTTTCGACTCGGCAAGGGAGATATTGAAGATACATTCTAGGGTTTGGAATAAGTCACCTTGTATAAACTATGATTTGGAAAGGAAATTTTGATGAATTTAAACCCTAATGTCAAATGAAACTTAGATCGACTATAAGTGTGTCGATCTTGCTGATTTCATTTCAGGGTTTCACAGATAATATGTTTAGGTTATACGGGGGAATTAGGTCCCATTTAGGTTATACTTTTTCAATTAGGTTGTATAGTATATGTACATCATGAAGATTACACAAGAAATTTTACTTAGAAAATTTATCAATTATTATTGTGTGTTTTACTTGTACATCAATATATACCTTAGAAATTTTATTTGGATTTCTAGTAGAAGTATATATAAAAAGTATAATCGATCGATTCGCTTGACAAGAGTTGCAAATGTGTGTTGAATGCCCACCATCTAATTATCTCATTTTTCGCTACTAGTTACTTGGTATTATATATATACAGCAAAAATAATGTTCAATATATATCTTATAAATCAGAAGACGGCATGTGGTATGTAGAGGTAGATCATAATCATACTTTTACCCGAAGCTAGGTAGGAAAACTGATTTGAAGAAAACTTTCAGCAAGTGTATGTGTGATTCGAATTAAACATGAAATATGGTTATCCCAAACAGTTTGGTTATCCCTAAAGATCTCAATAATCTAATTTCTTGGGATGATAAGGCTTTCCCAAACAGTTTGGTGAAGACATGTTTTGATATTGTAATTCAAACAACAATGTTCAGACTTGGAGTTACCCGTATAAAGTTTGTTCCAGTCTGAAGCCTCCTCGAAAAGATACACGTGGGGAGAAGCTATGGTCTTATCTCATACTTGGATTGTGCATAGGATTAGAAAATCGAAACCTACTTGGATCGAGCAGATCTCATATCCTAAAATAGCTTGTATGTACTAATGTATTGTAATTTTCTTTTTCTAGCGTCTTGCCGATTTTTAATTAACCATATTTGTGTTAAAAAAAAAAAAAAAAAAAAAAAAAAAAAAAATCTATTACAACTAATTAATAAACAGTAAATTAAACTACGACTGATGCATCCACGCTCAATAATAATAATATAATAATAATAATAAACATAATAATAAAAAATAAAGTGATGTTCATAAGGAAGAAAATAATAATAATAATAATAATTAATAATAATAATAATATGTGATAAATTCACACTATTCAGTTCCATATTGCAATTCTTTAACAAAAAAGAAAATGCTTACTTATGGCTTGCCACTCATTCTACACAAGTTGCAGCACACAGCTTGGTCAATGCCACATGCATATAACCAAAACTGGAAGGCTGTCCTTTGGCTTTTGAAAATCAAAAGTTTTTTATGCTGTTTTGACTTTAACATCCTTTAAATCTAATTTTCGACACAACTCATAATATATTGACAAATTTGCTATTACTCATCTTTCATAANTACCATCTCAAGCTTTCACCAACGGGTCTTAAATCTCTATCGGGAAAGTCGACAGATTTTGTGGAAACATTGACCCGCGTGATGCAATGTGCCGCGAGTTATGAGTCACGCACTTATGCAGTCATGCTACTAAAATCAGTGTTGGAAGTAGCCGAGCCCATGCAAGTGACGTCACTGAACCCTAATTTCTTCACGCAACTCACACAAATCTTGAAGGATCAAATTTCACTAAAAGCCACAAAAGCAACACTAAAGCTACTCATAAGTGTGTGTCCATGGGGCCGAAACCGGATGAAAGCGGCCGAGGCAGGGGCGGTTCCGGTTTTAGTTGACACCCTTTTGGATGCAACTGAAAAAAGGGTATCCGAGATGGTTATGATCGTTTTGGACCAGCTTTGTCAATCAGCAGAAGGGCGATATGAGCTATTAAAACATAGCGGTGGTTTGGCCGTTGTTTCTAAGAAGATCTTTCGTGTGTCAACGACAACAAGTGAAAGGGCGGTCAGGATATTGCACTCAGTCGCGGTCTTTTCCGGTAATACTAAGGTTGTGCAAGAAATGTTGGAGTTAGGAGTGGTTGAAAAACTTTTGTTGGTGTTACAAGTTGATTGTGGTAAAATGAAGGAAAAAGCAAGGGAGATATTGAAGATGCATTCTAGGGTTTGGAAGAAGTCACCTTGTATAAACTATGATTTGGAAAGAAAAATTGATGAGTTTAAACCCTAAAAGAAAAACGAAATGTAAATCGACTATAAGTTAGTCGTTGATCTCAGATTCTCAGTTTAGTTCCAGGGTTTTTAATTTGGAATTTTTTGTTTAGGATATACGGGACAAGGTCCCAATTATATTTAGGTTTTTGTTTTTCAATTAGATTGTATATATTGTACATGAGCATTTTTACACGAAATGAAATTCTTAGAAACAATATAATCGTCTTTTGGATAGTACTTAAATACCTTAGTCTTCAAAATCGAACATGCAATATTTAAGTTGCTGCTCTTAGTAAGTCGTTTATTGTTAATTTAGCGGCTTGTTTGTAATTATTTCCAGTTTCTTGTTGTTGTTCTAAACAATGTTACGTAAGTTTTTCTTTTCTTTTTATATCATATCGGATTCTCTTTATGTTTTGTCTCAGGTTGTTCTTTTTAGTACGTAGTATATGTATATATATTTTGAATTTTTCTGCAATAGAAAAATAATAACATTAAGTAATTAATATAGCTCTCATAGTTGATAAATAGGCTAATTGTTGACTTTTGATCTATTCAAACCAATATTGACCAATCCCAACTAATCTATCAATAATTGCACAAAGTTGGTTCATAAATTAATATGGCAGGTATAAATTTTTAGGGATAATCAATTGAAAATGTATATATATTTAACATTTTTTCAATTATAATCACCGAACTAAAATTTGTGCACATTTGGGGTTTTAAGATCAGTTTTGGGTCACATTTTACTCAAATAGGTCATTTTTGAGTAACTGAATTAGGTCACTTTTGGGTATCATGATACCCGAAATTACATTAGTTCAAAATGTTAGGGATTAATATGCACAAATTTTAGTTCAGTGATTAAAACTATAAAATGTGTCAAGTATAATAAATTTTCAAGTGATTAGCCAAAAAAAATTATATATGTTAGTCTTGAATATATAGTTTATCTGTAAAAAAGAAATCATGGATGAATATTTGTCAAGTACATTTGAATTGAACATTGTTTGTAAATGTGGGTTAAAGTGCTTGTGTGTTGCGACGCTATATTGTTTGATAAAACTTTTATATTTAATTGTTAAAAATCAGTTAATTATTGTACTTTCTTTACACAAAAAGTATTACATGTGTCTATATAATTTGGTATTCATGCATTTATATAACTAAATTATACAATATAATCCAATTCATATTTTTTGTAAGGTAAATTAATGTAATTATAAAAACATAAAAGTTCAAATAGTATACCACTAATTTATTTTAAAATAAGAAGTTATGTTTTAAAATTTCAATTATTTTTTTATAAAGTGATACGTAGCTTGAAAGCATTGCAATATTTGGCTCATGTTATTCGAAATTTAAAGACGTTGAAGAAAAAAATTAAATATTTATTCGTTATTTGATAAACAAAATTTGTTATATAAATAAAGTTATAAAAAGTGAAATTTAAGGTAATTTTTGTAACTTGTTACGTAGGTTAAGAGAGTGTTTGAGTGTTTTTTTTTTTTTTTTTTTTTTTTTTTTTTTTTTTTTTTTAACTTTTATAAAATTGTAAATAAACTTTTTGTTAGTTTTTAAAAACTGTTAGATAGTTTAAGTGTGTGTTTTAAAAATTTCTTTTTATTGGAAAAAACATTTAAACTTCACCATTTTCTTATAAAATTGTACGTATATAAAAAGTATTGCGATATTTGGCTCATTTTTTGTTCGCAGTTTAAGGACATTTTCATTGGTATACTTATATAAAGAAATTGTTAGATATTTAAATTTCTTATATAAAAAACTGTAAATAACTAAAAGGATGTGGTAGTTTTCGTAACTCACCACATACTTCGGAAGAGCGTTTTAGAATAAATGTTTTTCCCTTCTTATCAAACGACACTCCCTCTTCATCAAAACGACACTCTCGCTAAAACCATACCGTTTGAACTGCAGTTGTATAATAGGTTAATTATTTTATTTTTTCGAACAACCCAAACTAGAAGTTCTTACGTACATTATATTGTCTTGTATGGAGAACTTTCTAGCAGTCAAAAATCGTGTGCAAGTAAAATGGACCGTTATTTTAATAGATACTATTCATAACTCGCTAGCAAGTTGTATTTTTATATTATTTCATTACAGACAACGAAAAAGAAAAAAGAAAAGGAGAGCAGAAAAAACGTGATTCATGACACAATAATACAAGAAATAAGACTATAGAATAAAAAGTTTAAGCTGACCGGTAAACGTTGACTGTAAGTCAAAGTTGAGTTAATGGTCCCTTAAACCATCAAACGAGTCGTAACTCGTTGGCTGTCAGTCACATTTTAACCTGTCACGTTCCATATTTAGAATTAGGATCTCATCATGTTTGATCCATCAAGTTTACCAAAACAATCTTATGCACCTTTACACGAAAGTCATACAATGTAGCAAATAGGATATAGGTTATTGGTAACCTTTAAAATATGTAATACTTTCTGATTTATTTATTTATTTATTTATTAATTTTTTTTAATTTTTATAATTATTTTATTATAAAAGTCTGAAAAAAAAAATGTTTGACAAGAACTATGAAATAAAAACTGACAAAAAACAAAAATACTAAACAGAAACTGATAAATAAATGTTTTTTTACTATTAATAGCAAAGTTGCAAAAATCGTGAATCGGTCTAGCTAGGCGGAATTAATTTGCAATTAATAGCATTGCCGGTAAGTTTTTGGTATCTTCGGTAAGTTTTGGGTATTTCCGACAAGTTTTGGGTATTCCTGATAAGATTTTCCTTAGATATAAACAACAACTATAAGTGATTAAAACAAGTTTACAACGAGTTTTGGGAATTTCCGAAAAGATTTGCAAGTTTCCAGCAAGTTTGTCCACCATTGACCGTCGTTGACAGCCGTTGACCGATTTACACAAATCATAAAGGTTGGTAGCCCAATAACGCCTAGGTAACAATTAATCGGCCTTGTAGTTTTTTATTATTATTATTATTTTTTTTTTTTTGCAACATTGGTTAATAGTTTGAGTGAAAATAGCCACTAAGAGATGGCTAGATGATATACATAACTCCCATAAGAGTGCTCGGTAGGGTGGTGCCGACTGCCGAATAATACATTATTCGTCTGTCACCTCAGCTCAGCTCATCACTCTCCCAATAACACATAAATAACTAAAATACTCTCAAAAAAGGAAAAAAAAAAAAAAAAAAAAAAAAAAAAAAAAGAGAACGTATTTGGGTGCGATGGCTGAAAACCGAATGACGGGACGAACGATGCAGTACGACGCGCCGTTCGTGCGTCCTTGAGACATTTATCGGACAAATCACATAATTACCGAGCAATCTAAGAAATAGTAAAAAAAAAAAAAGGTGTCCTTACTAACGTGTAATTGGTTATATCTTTGAGTGTTACACAAGCCTGCAAAGTAAAAAAGAGTAAAAGATTAAGGAGTGTTTACCAAATTAAGTGGTTCTATATAAGCCTTTTAATTAACCTCTTATTTGGGAGAGAGAAGCTTTAATGCTTCCCCCAATTAAGAGGTATTATTGGGTCCACATTTCTTTCCTATCAAGAAGAAAAGAAACACACCCTTAAATGGAAATTCCACATTTATGACTTATGAATTTGGTCAATAATATTATGTGCGAATACTCGAACGTTGGCTACAATTTGATTTACCATTTGCAAATGTGGATGTTGATAGTTTGAGTTTTCTCCAATATAAATCTCTCATATTCATCTGATAATAGTATATTAGCGTTGAAATAATTACATAGTTGGTTGAAGGATGAAATTTGAGATTTTTCAATAGTCTCTAGTTTGCACGTAGGCTTGTATGATCGTAGAACCTCAAGTTGTCTAATTAGCAAAGGTGCCTCGAGTTAGAATTTCTTGGTTACGTTAGCCGAAAGATTATATGTTCTCATCAATGTTCTAAAAGGCGTGAGGCGTGGCGTGGCGGCACAACCACGCCTCAAGCCTTACGCGCCTTTGCGAAGCCTTGGCATTTCTTAAGGCGTGCTTAAAGCGGCAACAAAATATTTATAAATTTATGTATTTATAATTTTATATCATTTTATAAGAGCAATTTCAAATACTAAAGCCCAAATCCCGAATAGTCAGGCCCAAATACGAGGCCCAAGGAATTAAGTTTTGAAATTACAATTTATAATTAAGTTTTGAAATTCAAGCCCAAATCCATAAATTCCCTAAATGCTTTTAAAAATGGCGCCACGCCTTACCAAAAAGGCGCGCCTTTGCACGCCTTTTAGCGCCTTATTCCACGCCTTTTCACACGACGCCTAGACCTCACGCCTTGGTCCATTTGTGGCGCCGAGGCCACGCCTCGCGCCTTGGCGGCGCCTTGACGCGCGTTTTAGAACAATGGTTCTCATCAATACGATCATCTTAATAAATTGTTGGTTTTGCAAGAGAGAAAAGAAGAAAAAACTTTAAATGTTGTCCTTGATCTTATATTCGTCTAAGAACAATATTGGGCATGTACAATATTATGCTACAAAGTATCCATTGATTGATGATCCAATCATTTTTAATAGGCGTGTGTGTATAACTGGAGATCACTACTTTAAGTAATGTGAATGCACCAAACTCATGTAGTGCTCAAGAACAATATACTTGATAGGGAAACTAACCTAAAAGAAGCCATTATAAAAAATTATCTTTTTGACCTCACAGGAACAATATACTTGATAGGGAAACTAACCTAAAAGAAGCCATTATAAAAAATTATCTTTTTGACCTCACAGGTAAAGAGACATATAACAACAATTTATTGTGCAATATTAACTTTTTCTGTGATCAATTCTAAAAATCGTCACACGTCTTTGAACCGAATAATTCTCTTTAAGGTAAAAAGTGGTGCAACTACCAAAAGCGCCGATTACAACTAGCAAAATCGAACTCGGTTAATTTAGTTTCTCGGAAATTGAAATAACTTACTAGGTCGTCTGGTTATCATTAAAGGGGTAGGTTGTACATACCCTTAATTAGATGTTGGCACTCCTTTCCTTTTTTTATTACACCTTTTTTTTTAATTTTTTATTTTATTTTTAAAATTTTGTTTTTATTATAAAACTACATAACTGAAAGTACTAAACAAAAAATGTAAAGTTTGATAAGTTAGAAGTATTAACAGGCAGAAAATAAAGAACAAAAAACGGTAAAAAAAAAATCGTCTTTTTCTATTCACACATTAAACAAAATGGGTAAAAATGGCTCAAAGGTGCCACTATAACCACTAGGGTGTACCCCTAAGAACACCCGCATCATGAAATTCCCATCTTAGGTATTGTTGTTGACTTGTTGCCCTGTTGTTTCACCGTCTCGATCTGCCATACAAGAATATCATAACTTTCTACCTGAGCAAAGCGGCTTCAAATTTTATTTTCCGAAACATATATTGTGGACAGCAACTACTGCTGCTTTTGGTTATGAAGACCACGGGCACCCAGCATCGTTACATGATCACCCAAAGTAATTGTTACATGGTCACCCAAAGTCGAAGAGACACTGTAACCCAGCATCGTTACATGATCACCCAAAGTTATTGTTACATGGTCACCCAAAGTCGAAGAGACACTGTAACCCAAACAATGTGTTTATACAGATGATTTTCATCTATGAGTATGCTAATTTTTTTGAACACATACTCCTTGAGCATAGAACATAAATAAAGATACAATAATACTCAACAAGTCAATATTGTATAATATCACAAAACCAGTGCAACTCATTACTTGTATAATTGAACTGCACGGCTAAAGAATAATGCCTGCTTGAAAAAATATCCAGCCATTTTATAGAGCAATAATTACAGAATACAAACCAATACTAACACCAACAATAGCTATACGACACGAGTTTAACAATTTAACCAGTCTAACTAGTCAAACGTTGATTTCTATACTGACTACACTAACTAGCAAGAAAGGCTGGTTAGGCGTACTATCAAACATTTAACCCCTATGCTGTTTATTTTTGTACTTTTAACTTCTATCTTACCAGCCATAGACCGGGTTTTCTACCTGTGGAGGTAACAAATGAAGATCTTTACAATGCTGCATGCTGTAATCCCGTGTTCCAGGGACAGCACCCGTGCACTGCCTTAAGAACTCATTACCGGTCAAACAATAGTGTGCAAAAGCTAATCCTCCATCAACAACCGATGTTAAATTCGGGACTGATTTTGACTTTCTAACGCTTGCACTTACTTTATTTGACTCTGAATTGTCTCCATTGTAGGACATGTTCAGTATCTTGTCAAGATCAGAATATTCCATAAACCTTTGGGTAGCTGCTTCCCATGACAGATTGTATCTTTGTTCCGGTGTAAGAGGGTGAGGGTCACTTGACATGGCTTCGTTTAATTTGTTTACGAATTCTTCGGGTGTTTTGTACGTCAAACAATTTGGAAACGCTCTGAAGAAGTCGTTGGAAGGGTGATCGGCGCAGACTACGAATTTTCCCATGGCGAGGGCCTCGGCTGTGGCTGTGCAGAGCACATCACTCAAGCTAGGATTTATGAAGACTTTATAACTGCAAGATCAACAAATAGGCAAATCATGTCATTTAAATGATTTAGGTGAAATAAGCATAACTCATCTAGAAATTATGAATCACTTTTTAACAAAAATTCTTATATAAATTGATGTGTTACTTATGATTGTGAAAACAGTAGTCACAATAACAATATAATATTAAACAAAAATGATTTAGGAGGTTGTTTGTATTAAAAGAAGGCTTGGGGAACTTTCAACCTCCATCCTTCCCAATTTTCCTAAACTTTTTGATTCTTCTGGTATAAAACACAGCCTGGATCAACCCTTTTTATAAGTAAATGGGCTAAATGCCACCTTTTTTAAATGATTTAATTGGATATGCAATGATGTATTCAGCAGCAACATTAGAAAATGATGTTTAGTATTCTTACTCATGAAGCGAGTCATCAGCATGGTCCCTGCCCTTCATAAAGTTAACATTTAAGTCCAATTTTTTGGCTGTGCTCTGTACTTCATGAGCATCCTCTCCATTGCCATAAACATCAAGTTTAAAGCCATTTAGGTCATTCTTTTGCTTCGATAATAAATCTATTAGCTCCCTGTATCCCTTGGCCCAAACCATCTTGCCCAAAAAATAGGCCCCTTTAGAGAACTTCTGCTCTCCATCCTCCTTTACTGCAGACATCCGTTCCCCAATTTCCAAAAATTTAGGGTTCACGCCATGAACATTACAAATCACGGACTTGGGTAAGTCTTGGGTTGCAGCAGAAAGGCGGAGAACCTGAGCAGATAACATAAAAGTTAGGTAATCGCATACAAAATTTCCAGAATAGCAGAAACAAATTCTAGATCAATAAGTTCGTACAAACCATGATCAGTTCATGAATAGCAAAATTGGCAGATCGCACATGAGAAATTCTGGTAAAAACAGGTAAATCTATGTGCAGATTAGGGATGGGTTGAGCCTAAGTCACTTTCATGTCCAAAATTTTATATTTATAAAGATAAGTAACAAATAGAATTTTATAAAACTGATTATTTTGACACTAATCTTATTTGACTTGGGAGAACTTACGCATTGAAAATACACTTTGGTGACCTGCTTCCTTTTAAGTTAATTGTTTTAGATATAGAGATAAACATCACCTGATTCGACCATTCATAACCAGAAAATGAAATGAAATAGCTATGTACCTTGTCACAATAGGCTCGCGTCACCCAATTGTTTATGTGTTTCACAAAGAAAGCTTGCAGAGCTCCATTTTTCTCCCTCTTGATATACTCCAAGTAATTTGTGTGAACAACACCAACAACATGATTGAACTTATCAGTCCACCGTTTACCATGATGGTACCAGTTCAAATGTTCTGGTTCTTCAAGGATTGCAATATCAGCATCCTTTGATGAAATAAACTGGGAAGTATCTCCAGCAGGTAATATACTACGTCTTTCTTTTTGAAACTGAACCGAAAGAATAAGCACATGTTCAGTACAGATGACATCCTAGACAACATTACTGATTGCAGAAAGAAAAAAATAAAGGTGAAGAACTTACCTTTCCGGGATAGAAGGATATTTTAAAATCAGCATTAAACCCCACTCTTTCCTTGAGCCAGTCGCGTATATAAACTTCTTGTTCTTCTGGTGAGCTGAATGTAATATTATTTGGATAAACTAATTCTTGGTCTGTTCTAGTAAGCCAAGGAACCAACAAAGTGACACTTTGTTTTTGAGACTTTGCCAAATAAGCTGCTCGAAACAACGGATTTACAGCTGTCCCTGTCATCCAAGGTAGACTAGCAGTTGTGACAATGGCTACATGTCTTTTTCTGTCTGAAGTGTCACGTTTAGTAAGATCGTCCCATAGCCCGCCTTCATAATGATGACCCGTACTTTGAAGCACACTTGCTAATCTTAAATCGAGCTCATCATTTATGTTATCACCTTCAAGAATTGATGGCTCCCCTTCAGGAAAGGACCGTAACAAAAGTTGATTTTTCCTTTTTCCACACAAGCTTTCCACCACCTTGTCAGATACATCTGCAACATATTTGGCCTAAACTAATTAGATTGAAATGTTCAAAATCTACAGGAACTCTTAATGACGATAAGTAGAATATGAACGACAAAAATTAATTCTTACTAAGAGAAAAAGACAAACTGATTACCTCTCTTAACACCAAGGTGATCTAGAAAGGGCCCAGACTGCCTAACCAAACATGCCAGAAGTTCTTGAAAATCCAAAGGTGGAACTTCCTGAGACATTAAAGCAAATGGCCGAAATGTTCAGCATAAGATTCTGTACTATAAATAAAACTGGTATAGTTTATTAGGTATGTGACAACATAGTATAGATGCCAATTTTTAACCCATTTAGTAGAAAAGGGTCAATTCAGGTTGAATTTTTTTTTTTTTGGGATTATGTATCTGGAGGCTTCTCAACTACTAAACTCTTTAATTTTAGGCCACCCACTTATTTAAATTAACTTATAGGCCACCCAAATATGTGTTTGTTTTCGTTTATACCAATCTCGTTCAAATTCTTGCCGAAAATTTATACATTTTCAAGAGTAAAGCTAATTTTAACATATCAAAACAATAAATTATAAAATTTAAACATAAAATATTAGTTAAATTATCATAAATCACTTTTAACTATATAAAGTTGCACTTAAATAATGGCTAAGAATGATATTTTACATTCCAATAGTTATTTGTGTTGTTTTAGTATGTTATATTTAGCTTTATTCTCGTTTTTCAAAGATTTTCAAGAAAAAATTATCCGAAATTGGTATAAACGAAAACAAGTAGATAAATGGTTGGCCTATAAGTTAGTACTGATAAATGAGTGGCCTAAAAGTAAAAAGTTTAATAATTAGGTGGCCTCTCAATATATATTCCCATTTGTTTTAGTAGCAGTCAAAGTAAAAAAGTAAAGTAACTCCCAATACCGTCTTCCACGGGTTATGGGTCCCAATACCGTCTTCCACGGTGTATGGGGAAGGTTGAGACGTAGACAACCATACCCCTACCTAAGGTAGAGAGGCTGCTTCCGGTTCTACCTAAGGTAGAAAAGGACCTCCGGCCTTTTGTAGGGAGTGAGGATCGAACCCTTGACCTCTAGGTTAAGAGGCAAATCAAAAGTTGCAACAGGTGAAACAAATCAAAAGTTGCATAAAAGGTATTTAAATGCTTCCAACCTACAAAATCACCTTATTAATAAGTTGGCCAATCTTGTAATACTACAGTTTTTCAAACCCACCCATTTTAACCTTACCTGACCCCCTTTTTAGACATCTCTAGCAACATTTCAAAAATATTATTAAACACGGAATAACGACCTTGCAAAAAGGATTCAAGGACCAAAAAAGTTCCCAAGGGAACTTGAGTACCTATAGAACCAAAATGTAAACTTGAAGAACGATATGTTTAAAATGTTGATTAAAACATTTTTCTTTCAGATAATTTGCTTGCTGTTATCAGATTATAACAAGAAACGCATGGTCAAAAATTGGATTTTATTATTATAAAGTGGTAACATACTGCTGTGCTTAGTGGTCGCTATACCAGTAGATAGATAAGGTAGGTTGTGGTTTAGGAGGTATTTTGTGCGGTAGCTTGTTTTCAAAGGAATATATGAAGGTACACGGATTTTGAAGCGCATTTCAAAAATCAATTTTGTAATGCAGTATAACGAGAGTTTTGACTTCATATAGATTTCTGATTAGTTCATCACTGACGATTGGAATATCGAAATAATATTAGATATAAAGCCAAAAGGCGCACAAAATAACACAAGTGGATCTACGCGATCTAAATCAATACCTTTGAGTACTCTGGCTCCTTACATATAGCTTTCTGCAAGATGAACAGAAACAACAAATAAGAAACACATTTGTCCAGTTATAAAGAATATCCAATGATAACTTAATGCAGTCAATTTATCGAATAATTAAAATGAGTATATCTGAAAAGTTTTCACACGTCTGATAGCATCAATCTACTATAATATTCGAAGTAATATTATAATTTTAAATATGTATCAATATATGCTCAATTTGTTTTCAAATGTCATACTGAACATTAGCACCAGATTAACAATGAACAGTGACTTATAGCTCCCAGTAAAACTTAAGGACTTTCAACTTTAAGGTAACCAGATTAGGTAATATATTCATATACTATATACATAAATGCCAGAGGGGCTTTCTATTACGCTTGATAAAAATCTTAACACCATACTTTCTCAATAAATGTCCATGACGTATTATGTTCAGAAGCGTTACTTCCATCATTCCATGCTTCTAGATTTGCTCTTTTTTATTTTAATATTTACCCACTTATCCACTAGATCTCCTTCCATGCAACCTAAATTACATTGCAATAGCGATCACTAATGATGAAGATCAAGCTGCCTAAAGTAGTTCAATTCTCTATGCTCGACTATAGTAATTCATATATAAGGTCATATATCCATTGGGTAGAATTTCATTATTTGCGGAAAATTAGTGTCTTACTGTTGATCCTAATAGTTTATCCTTATGAATACCTTTATGAGGCCTTGATAAAGTTCTAAGAGCTATTTAAGAATTAATGATGTGTAACAACTAAAAACAATGGGTTGCATAAAAGGGTGAGTGCACATCCTAAGAGCATCTCGAATGCAAAGGTCAACAATGACTTGAAAATGACTTAAAAAGAAGGGTTATTGCATTGGAGCAAAGGGTTGAGAAAAGGTTATTAAAGTAAAACGTTGAGGAAGATCAAGTAGTTTAAAATTAAATGTTGTGTGAGGAAGTAAAGTTTGATAATAGGTTGTGAATATGTTTATGCATCGGAGTTGATGGGTCAATAATACGTTGAAAACGTGCAAGTGTGAAAACTAAAAAGCGAGTTGAGTGCACATCGTATTGCATATATGGGTATGAAATTAACACAACTATGAACTACTAAAGCAACGGGTTGCATGGAGTTGAGGTCAATCCATGATGAGAGACATTAACATAGTTAGTTAGCCGACGTTCTATTTATCCCTTAAAGGCCAACTAGTTGATTCTAAGTCGGAAAACGTCAAGGCAAATCATAGTCTTAGCCAATACGAGCCTAGTACATGTCAACGTTATGCTCAAACTATGCACGTGAGAATCAACAACGCTTCCTAACCAAATTGCTTACATCGTTACATGAATCCAAAAATTCAAATACACAATGCACGAACATAAAACACTTACCAAACTCGCTTTCACCTTCTCCACCAATTCACTATTCTTAAGCCCCTCAATAATCTCGGAACTCGAACTCCTCCGTTCCAGCTCCCTCAACCGCGTCTTCAACGCTCTAATCGGCTCCCAGCTCTTCTCCACCTCCCCTTCGCCTTTCCACTCCCAACTAAAATCCCGAACTCTCGTCCTCCCCCCAAACCTATACCCATCCCCATCCCCCTCCTCCACCTCACTCACAATCGCATTCCTAATCGCCGACAAATCAATCCGAATCTTCGCCTTACTCGGACTCCACTTCTCCAACACACGTTTACTAAAATCAGGCGAGCTATAAGCTCGCCTAAACTCCGTCAGCTTCGGCTGCAGCTTCTTCCTCACGAACTCAATCTCCGCCGGAGCCGCCGTGGTGACCGGAAAACTCGACGACCGGGAAGCTGACGTCAGAAAATTCTCGAATTCTCTGTTAAATGAATTCGCTCTGTCTTTCATTAGCTGAAGATCTGCTTCTGTTGAATCCTTCACTTCTCTCCATCCTTTTGAAATAAACGAGAAAGCTTTCTCCGCCGTCACGGCGGAGACAACGGCGGAGGACGACGGTGACGGCGGTGGTCTTGTCTCCGACGGCCGGAAGTTTATCATGCTCGCCGTTGGAAAATTGATACAGTTAGGGTTAGGGTTTTGTAACGGATTTAGTGTGTGTTTTTAGTGTGTGTTTTTTTGGGGGTGAGGAATTAACGGTTTGAATTAAAAGAAAATAATATAGTGGTGACACGTGGCAGGCCACGTGGGATGTGGGATTTTCTTGGTGACGTGGAGGGAGGTGATTGGTGGCTTGGTGGGGCCCATGGATGAAGGAAATGGTGACGTGGAATTTTCTTGTGGTTCTTGAATTTGCCGGAAGATTCCTTGGCATATACTACTTGTTTAGTGGATGTGTGAAAGAAACAAGTAAAGTGAAATAAAGTTTTTTTTTATTCATGTTTGTATTTGTTTATTGAATTGTTTAATTAAGAAATGAAAAACGTTTCTTATCTAGTGATAACACTATTTGAAATGTGAGTTCTCTTTTCTGAATTCTTAAGTCGGGTGCAAGTCTTGCTAAGTCAACTCTTAATTCATAAATTATTAAGAAGAAAGCTTAAGAAATTAGCAAGAAACAAAGGAGGAGCATTAGTAGTAGTGAATCCCTGATATTGGAATGCAATCTCGAGAAAGTCATGAAACTTGAATTCAGATTGAATAGACCGTAAAGCAAAATAAGATTTTCATTTAAAGTAGCCATTCCCTTTCAATAGTTGAAATATTTTCATTTGTCTAAATGCTTTTCGTAACTCTTTTGATCGAATTTAGAGTGGCTCGTGGATGAACGGATTCGATAAATTATTCTACGCTTAGATCGAAAGCAGTTACGAATAGATCTCCATTAAGTTGCGTATATCCCTGAGTGAAGACTCGTTTTGCTCAAGTAACCTGAATAGCAAAAGACTTATTCATTTATCTATTTACTTGCATCTTTAAAATCTTTCGAGTATTGTGTAATTGTTTACATTTTACATCTTTATATGTTGTTTCACCGAGATTACATATTGTTATTATTAAGACTTATATCATAACTACTCAGTCACAATAACGTGATTAGGTGATAGAGTTCTTAAAGTATCAATGACGTATAAACTTAGTAAAGAAAACAATACATGT
Organism: Artemisia annua; assembly: GCA_014162995.1. Taxonomy (NCBI): domain Eukaryota; kingdom Viridiplantae; phylum Streptophyta; class Magnoliopsida; order Asterales; family Asteraceae; genus Artemisia; species Artemisia annua. The sequence continues at coordinate 87,644 of LBNU01002284.1, forward strand.
GAAATTATGGGCACTTTGCCAAATGAAATACGCCAACATTAGATTGTGTCACAATGCACGCAATTTTTGCATCCATTACGTGACATACGTTTAAAGAAATTTGCAAACTACATAAACATGATATCTTTTGCCATTTATGATATGTTGTTTATTAAATATTGTAGCGAAGTATATGAATGTCACGAAGTTATCTATCCTGAATGTTCTAATGTCGACATGCATGTGTCACCGTTAATTTGTTTTGTTAATTTTGCATGACTTGTACTTGTTATACATTATTGTTTGCGACTCGTTGTTGTCTTTGTTGTCCACATGTACACGGAAAACTTGTCAATTGATTTGAACTTTTTGCCCCCATGTCTTCGTTGTCTTATCCCATTAAAATTTAATGGCTACAATTATTTGACCACAATTAAACCATACACTTCGTAAGATACTAGACGAGTACCCGTGCATAGCAACGAGATTTTATAGCGACAGATCATTTAATGATAAAAGAAAGTTTATGGGTTATAAATGAAAAATAGTAAAAGTTAGGGGTGGCAAATCTTGCCCAATTTGTAATATTTGGGCGATTTTTGACATTTTTTTAAAAGTTTGGGGCGTTTTTTTGCCCCCTTGCATTTATTTGATGGGCTCTTACGAGCAAAAGATAAAAACAGATATTATTAGATGGGCTAATGGACACATAGTGTTAATATAACCGGGCGCTTTCGAATCACACAATTTAACATCCAAGCAATTACTCTCATTTTTTTTTTCCGACCAATTCACTTGTCACCGGTAACTATAAAACATTCCAACTATTTTAATTTTAATTTATCTCATTTATTAACTATTTTATGCATAATTATTTAATAATCTAATTAATTGATAGATATATTTAATTAGTTGCATTTTTATTCATTTGTCCCAGCAGATTTTCTCAAATTTGCAGTCAGATTTTATCTTTTTTTTTCAGAAAAAATAATTAAATATAGTTAAGATTTAGATATTGGATTTTTTTACAAGATAAATTAAAGGGGTTTTTAGGACTGTTCGGAATGTTTTTAATAGTTGAATTATAATTTGCTCGTTTTAGCCCGTGCCCTTTGGCCTGATTTATAATTTGTCCGTTTAGCCCGTGCCTGTTTTAGCCCGTGCCATTTTAGCCCGTGCCCGCCCGTTTTGCCACCTCTAATAAAAGTTTGAAGATTTGGAGATTAAACATAATGTTTTGAAACCCGGTTGAACAGTTCTGGTCGAAAAACGGATAAATTTAAACCGAGTCATGCTTTTAATAACTGAACCCGTCTTGTATTAGTCCTTGTATTCAAAACTATATGTTTTTCGCAGTTGAACCCGTTGGTCCGGTCCAGTTTTCAAAACTATATGCAGCATCAACTTGTTAGCTTGTATGAAGTTTTGTGTGTTTTATTAATTTGTATAATGTTTATAATAACATATACTTTTCATTTTAGGGTGTTTTAAAAATAACATTAATTATTGTGTTTAATTATTTTATATTTTATATTATGTTGTAGTTTGTTTAAATTGTATATTATGAATATTTTCTTGTACTTTTTAATAAGGGGTGTTTTAATTGATTGTTTTTAATTTGATATATATGCTTTTAATTGGTTGTATAATGTGAATAAATTATTGTACTTTTAAGTTATGGGGTGTTTTAATAAGAGTATTAATTACACAATTCATTTTCTCTCACCATTGACTTTCAAGATTTCACTTTTCAAAGTTTGACCATTTTCTCTTTATATGTAGTATAGATGATCCCCACCGGTGTTTGCCATTATTAGCAAGTCTTAATTATATTCACATGAACAAGTGGTGTGATGTTATATGTTTGCGCGTTGTTGAATTATTGTGGTTTTTGTCGACTATTTTACATCTTATTTTTTTCGTAAAATTTTGATAACCCGCAATGTTGATTCATCCACATACTTCACCTTAATTACAATACGTGTAAGACAATGTTCAAATGAACTCATCTTTCGAAGGAATTGGTGATTTAATTCGCAATATTGCTCTTTAAAACTAACTCACCTACGTGCATAAAAGCAAGTATCAATGTTTTCTAATGATAAAAGGCAAGTACCAATATTGTTGAATTGTTTGAATTTGGGTCTCCAGTAAGAGACCCCGGTACGGGTGCGTTATAGGGCTGGTGCGAGCCATCATACTAGGACTCACGTTAGAGACCCTCGCGACATGGCCACCACCAATTGAGTTATAGGCTTTTTTTTTCTTTTNAAAAGTTTTAAGAAACAGGCGTTATTTTTGAAAAAATACAATTTTTTCAACTTCTTTACCTTTTAAAAAAATACATAAATATCTTTAAAACCATCATTTTTTAACACATACTTTCACCTTCAAATCTCAACAACACTTCTTTTTTACTTCCAACTCATAATCCAATAATTATGACGGTTCGCTAGGGCCTCTTTCCTATGTATCAATGAAATGCTCAACAACCCCAAAATCAAATACCTAATTCTTCATCTTCGTCTAACCCACACCAGTAGCGGACCAAGAGCCGAATCTAAGGTGGACAAGTTTACAGTCAACGTGTTAATGACTCAGGTCGGGTTAGGTATAACAATGTAACACAAATAGTTAAAATGTGAAAAGATTAAATAAGGTCGTGTTGGTTCAAATGCTTTTCGGATTATTGAAACGGGAATACATTTACTATTATTAACTACGCGTATGTGTATGTAGTACTGTACGTGCATTTGGTATTATCTGAGCGCCACGTTAACTTTTACCTACATTCATATAACACAAAACCTGAAAAACATCTTTCCAATATAACCTAAGTTATAGATACACTTTACCCACAATTTTTATTTAATCTACACTAGAAAAGACAGAAAATTGGAGGTGTTCAAAAAGCCCGAAAAATCGATAAACTGAGCCGAACCACTTAAACAAAAAAACGTGCTTATCACGGTTCTGTTTTGGCTTTTATTTTTAGATATATGTGGTTAACCGAATCGAACCATGTATAATACACATGAAGGTTTTTCACTAAATATTTAAATAATTGTTGAAAATTTGATTAGATTATTGCATTACGTTTTAACGGCTTTTTTGTTCATAATGTAAACATTCGATAAAAATCTATGTGTGAAAATTGTTTAATGTGATCGTAACTTATAATTGTCGAACAAATATTTTTTGTTAATATATTATGTATGTTTATTTGAATGCAATTATTAAGACCGAATAACTTTAGTGTGACTTTAATCTATTCAATGTTATTTAAATTTACTAAAACGACACTTTTGGTTCTAGGACATGTTATTGTTCATACGTTAAACTCAATTAAACATCTAAAATGGTTAACCATGGTCTGAACCGCGGTAACCGCTCATTCTGGATACCCGCGTGTCCTGTTACCCGCTAGTACGGTTTGGTTTTAGGTAGTAAAATAAATTACATGCCCCGCGATGGATAGTATAAATATTCCAACTAACAAAACCGAACCGCCTCGTAAACACCATTAAGAAAAATACCATCATAGTTCTCGTTATACGAAGGACGCAAAACCCATAACATAAACACACGGTACAACTATATAACGGTTATAAGAAAGTTATAGATACCATTTTGACCTATAACATGCGAATAATTTACTGCATCGCTACGACCGCAACCTCTAAGTGTTTCCAATCATTTCACACTCAAATATGTATATAAGGTTGTTGCTAATGAGAACCGAAATACACCCCACCGACCAAACCTTGACCGCGTCCTCCCCATGAGCCGGACCTAGTTGGACCACGTCCCACCCCCACAAAATTAAAGTTAAGGTCTGGTACCAGGCCGAAAGTTTTAATTGTGTTTGTGTGTGTAGTTTTATTTAATTTATTTATTTATATGGGGTATGTTTTGGTTTGTTGTTATTGCGGTTACCTTACTACTTATTTACGAGTGTTGATATGCACACCATATTTTTTGATTCTTTTTAAATCACACTCACACAGTACAACACCGTTACGTATGACTAGTGGTGTGCATATCATTTTTAGTGGTGTATATATCACCCCCTTGTTGTTTATGGTCTTGTGTAAAGCAAAAATTAAGGTAGATACAACTATATCTACACAACTTACAACTCAAATCAACCACAAATTATTGAGGTGTCCATTAGGCTACTCACAGAAGGAAGGGGGGATCGACTTATTTTTGTTGAATATATAAACATCATATATTATGTTGCACAATTTAGTACGGATCAGATTGATATAAATAATACGTATTGAACCAAATGAAGTAATATACCTTACTGATACTTTTGAAAATAGAACCAACAATAAGAATATGACTTGAAAGTCATTTGGGTACATTCTGGACAACAACATAACCCAAAACGCAGCAGCAAAATCCCAAAGTACAGCAACAATATCTATCTTAATCTCCATCTTCTTCGTGCCTGATTAATTGCAATAAACAACACAAAGATTGAACTGTACAGGAGATTAATCCATGTCCTTTTAAGTACGATCGGAACCCCGTAAAGTTGCTGGAGTCTACCAGCCGGGCACTTCAGGATGTATACAGTCCACACACGCAAACCTTGAGCAGCAACGACACTGGTTTGCAACGCGATAGCGGTAGACAGAAAACTTAAAAGGAAGTGTTTAATGGCTGCAACAATATTATGTGGTATGTATTTGATTTGTGTGTAGATATGTTAGACCCATCATGGCCTTTTATATCCCAACTGGTAGTTAAAGATGAAGTGTAAACGTCATCCTAAAGCTAAGGAGAGTGGAGGCAGTTGCACCAAAATAGCATCCACTTTCCCTTTTACCATGTCTTGACACACCAAGTCAACCACAAGTGGTATTAGATACTTTATTATCTTGTACCTTATGTTGTAAACCATGTACAATAAGTTGATGCATCAACTAATTGCACCTCATGCTTTATGAGTAATAAACTTCCAAACTAATATTTCCAACAATCCCCCACCAGGTTGGAAAGTTTTCCGCTACTCTTATGGGTTATGTCACGAAGGTGTCACTAAGATTAAACCCCGTTTACTCGAAATATGCAAAGTAAAATCGATTCTATGGTGTCCGAAGATTAAACCAAGAATCTTGTGATATTACCGGCACATTTCTACACACTTCCCCTCGTAACCATCACGTTCTCACTGAGCGCTAATATGGCCATGCGCTTTATCCTGATTCATGACCCTCTAAGAGAGAAACCACAAACTCTCTATTCAAGGCGGCTGATATGTGTTAAATCACATATCGTTTATTTACCAAAATAAGACCAAAAACGACCATAAACTAACAATTATGCCAAAGATTGTGTGTTTTTGCGTTTTGAATGTGCAGGTACGGTTATGTGAGAAATGGACAAAAACCGAGCTAAAAATGACAAAAACGAGCACGAGACGGAAGAGAGTAAACAAAGTCAAAGCCCGGGATTCAGAAATTTAAGTTGAGCTCAGAAAGGCAACCTTGGTCCTTTCACTATTCAATATTGACAATTTCAGTCCTTTTATGAAGAATGGAAAAATGGCAGTTATAGTCCTTGGATTTTCAGAAAAATCACAATTGGTCCTTGTGTTTATTCTAAAACTAAACCTATTACTCCTAAATCATAAAAGCCACAAGCCCATTATTCTTTTTACAACCCAAAAGCCCATCACCACTAAAACAAAACCCGGTCCATACAAATTCAATAAATATAAAAAAAATAATAACGCGCGTTTTTTACACCCTTTTTCCCCAATTCCCAAATCACCCAGCCACATCCATGAACCCTAATTACCCCTTTTACCATAATTACCCCATCCCACTTCAATTGAACCTCGTATTAAGGGCCTTATAGTCAATTCTCACCTTCACTGACACTCTGTCAGAGTGTAATAGCAAAAGAGAGCCACGTGGAAGCTGTGGATTGGCTGGAACGCGTCATTGGGTGAATTCCAAGCTTCTGATTGGCTGATTGTTGTCATAAAGGATCAAATGGTGAATATTCTTTGAAAGATGCTCTTCTGGATTCTTCCAAGACTGCCTCTCCTCAGGCTATATAAAGAAGACTTCTCACAACGAATTGGGTTGGTTAGATAGTTAGTTTCCTTAGGAGTAGGGTAGAATAGTAAGCTCTTAGTTTAGCTTAATTGTAGCTTATTTTAGCTTTTTAATTCTGTTTTGTGATGTAACTCAGTTTCTAGAAATAATAAAATTTCAGTTTTACTCTTCAATTTTTCCTCAATTTACTTTCAACTCGTTTCATATTTTCTAATTGTTCAAAATCACTTTGTTCACTGTTCCATAAGTTTTTTTTTATGAGCTCACTAATAGCTTCGGGTAAGCTTCTGGTTAGATAGTTGTTGTTTCATCTCAAAATACAACTGGTCAATGGAAGTCAAACAGGTGGTGATGGTGATTGATGGTAGTTAATGGTGATTCTGGTGTTAGATTGGTGTTATATTGGTGTTTACTGGTGTTTTTAGCCTATCTACAAGATAGGTATCTTGGAGTATAACCTCATCTAATGAGGCCTCTGGTGCTCAGTAAGGATCTACTCCCATTTTTCTTTTCATTTACTGTTTGATCTATTAGATTAGTCTAGTTGTTGTTATTTTACTTTGTTCGATGTTACTTAATGATAATTGAATGATTTTGAGTTAGTTTGATCATATTGGAACTTGTTAGTTGGAACTGTGATGCTACTGCAGTTTTGTTCTTGGATCTGTGAATCTGATCTCTTGTTGTTCACTGTTGTTGTTAGAAGTTAATATATACTCTGTTACGATTAAATGATTCAGTGGGTTGATAGTTGAGGTTATTTGCAGCTTGAATCTGTAACATGTAGTGTAATCTTAGGTTTAAGGGGTGTTTGGCACAGTTTATCTTTCTGAGTTAGAAACCTATTTGACCATTGTTTCAATCTGATCCTGTTTTCCATAGATATTAGTAGTAGATTCTGAGTTTGAGTTAGCATTTTATAGTAGTTAAATAGATTTTCAGTTGTTTTCCTTTAAACCTATAGTAAACTGTTTTTCATAATGAGCGTAGGATAGTTGAGTTGTTGATCTTGTTTCAATTTAGTCCATAATAGTTTAGAATGCACATTTAACATCTGGAATTGAAGCTTCATTAGTTTTTCACCAACTCTTACCCATTGCTCACCTCTGCACAACCATAACTATGTTCATCAGTACATTAGGATAGAATCATGTGTAAGCTTCTAAGTTGTTTTCAACGCTTGAAATTAGTTCACAAGAGGATATTAGACATGTGCAATAGCTGGTACTCTAGTGTTAAAAGCCAAATTCTCACAGTTACATCGTTTTGTACCCATTTTCATTACTGATTCAGCAGCCTAAATACTTTTTGCATTTCCAATTCTAGGTAAGATATAGTAGAACTTAGTCTCTAAGTTTTGTTTAGTAAGTAGCTTATAGGTTTTATTTGATTCATCAGTGCTTATGTTAATGGTTAGAGCTTTCTAGTAGTTTAAATGGTGCCCTGCAAGTAAGCACATAAGTTGTTTCAGACCTGCATGATCCTTGTACCTTTTTGCTTATTCTGAGTTAGAATTGCTTATATGAAAAATGCTTTTGTAACTGCTCTTTTGTTCCATTTAAGTGTTCNTAGAACTTAGTCTCTAAGTTTTGTTTAGTAAGTAGCTTATAGGTTTTATTTGATTCATCAGTGCTTATGTTAATGGTTAGAGCTTTCTAGTAGTTTAAATGGTGCCCTGCAAGTAAGCACATAAGTTGTTTCAGACCTGCATGATCCTTGTACCTTTTTGCTTATTCTGAGTTAGAATTGCTTATATGAAAAATGCTTTTGTAACTGCTCTTTTGTTCCATTTAAGTGTTCTGAGTAGATTTTTGATCTAAAACAAGTTTTTCTAGGCTTACTTGAGTACTGTGAACTTTCAGTATCAAATTCATACAGTTTTGTTACAAGTGCTTATTAATAAGCACTTGTAATAAGCTGATTTTAAGCCAAAAAGCACTTTCCAGCTTATTTTTCCATTTTTTATATTTTTCTTAGATTTCAAATTACATTTTAGATTTTCTGTAAAAATTTCATAATTTTCTGAGTGCATTTACTATTTCTTTTTATTTTTAAATAGATTTTAGAATAATAAATCAATTTTAATTTCAAATTAAATCTCAAAAATACAAAAATATTTTCTGATTTTATTTTTAAATTTCCTTTTCAGTTTAAAAAGATTTTTAGAAAATAAATTTGTAGAATAAATGTTTCATTTAATAATTAGTTTGGTTTACTTTTATTAAATAAAAATAAAAAAATAGTTTTTAATTCATATTAAATAAATAAAAAGCCAAAAAAATATTTTTCTTTTTCCTAAAATTTTCTCTTATCATTTTTAAGTTTAAAAAATTAAATTTGAGCCCGAAGGATTAGTGTAGCTTAGAATTCGCGTTTTATTTTGTTACGTAGACGTTTTATTTTTAAGTTGCGTTTACGTTTTATCGTTTGTGCTTTATGTACTTGTACTTTTAGTTTCGTTAATTGAATTTAGATTGTTATTTCATATTTGTAGTATAATAATCCAAATCAAAACAATTTTTCTCTATTCATTTCACTCACACACATTCGTTTTCGACTTATTCGCCGTCAAATCTTCGCTGGGACAACGAACCGAGAAATAGTACTCCACTATACTCACATCAGCGGCACCACCTCTAAGTCATATAGGCAAAACGTCTAAAATGTCTCCGTTGCTAAGACGCCTCTAAAGCTTTGTTAAGAGAATAATCTCATCCTAAATCTCGACAACGCCGTACTATCTTTACTACATGGGTCAATCATGCGATAGTACCTTTTATCGATCAGTGACTTGTTATTACCCATTAAACTTGGAGATAGGAGCACTAAATCCAAGTCGGGTTACCATCACTAACCGATTCATTTATGGTTTCAGAACCATGTCTCTAGTAGTAACACTTACTAAGTCTCTCGTCAGAGGCTTAGTAAGTGGATCTACCAAGTTTCTACACGACTTGATGAAAACAACACTAATGGTACCATTCTCAACTAATTGTCTCACATAATTGTGTCGAAGACGGAGATGTCTCGACTTCCCATTATACACAGAGTTGTAAGCTATAGACAAGGCAGCTTTACTGTCACAGTACATGGGAATTGAGGGCATTGGACCGTGCCACATTTGGATATCCATCAACAAATCCCGAATCCACTCAGCCTCCTTGCCTGCTGCAGCCAGGGCAATAAACTCAGCTTCCATAGTAGAATGAGAAATACACGTTTGTTTCTTACTCGCCCAAGAAACAGCTCCTTCCGCAAGTGTATAAATCCACCCACTTGTGGATTTGGAATCACCATAGTGATTTATCCAACTTGCATCTGACTACCCTTCCAAAACTCCTGGGTATGACGTGTATGTCAGTTGTAGAGCACTAGTCCTCTTCAAGTATCCTAGTACTCTTGACGCATCCCAGTGTTCTAAACTCGGGTTACTTGTGTACTGACTTAACTTGCTCATAGCAAAAGCAATGTTAGGTCTAGTACAATGCATGGCATACATCAAGCTACCAATAACACTTGCATATTCTAGTTGAGCCACTGCACGACCAAAATTCACTTCAAGTTTCACACTTGTTTCAAAAGGAGTGTTACATTCCTTAATATTCAAGTGCTGAAACTTAGTCAGTATCTTACTAATGTAATGAGACTGACTTAGAGAAATTTGATTGCTTGTCCTTATTACTTTTACTCCTAAAATGGTGTCTACTTCTCCAAAATCTTTCATCTTAAAGTTCGAGGATAAGTAAGACTTCGTCTCTAATATACCATCAAGAGTTGTGCCAATGATCAACATATCATCAACATAAAGATAAATCACCACTGTATATTCTTTCGTGCTTTTGGTATAAATACACCTATCAGCACTGGTGTGCTGAAACCCGAAAGAAGTAACAGTAGTGTCAAACCTCTCATGCCACTGCTTTGGAGCTTGCTTCAACCCGTACAAGGACTTCACAAGTCGACATACTTTGTTCTCTTGTCCTTGTATCACAAAACCTCCGGGTTGCTCCATATAAACCTCCTCGTTTAAGTAACCGTTTAGAAAAGCCGTATTCACATCCATTTGATGAATGTACAACCCTTTAACTGCAGAAAAATCTATAAGAGTTCTTATGGAACTAATTCTAGCTACCGGGGCATACGTATCAAAGTAATCAATCCCCTCTTTCTGCCTGTAGCCTTTAGCAACTAATCTTGCTTTAAAGGCGGATATCGACCCATCTGGGTTAAGCTTCTTCTTAAACACCCACTTGGATCCTATGGGTCTCACGCCCTTAGGAAGTTCTGCTAATTCCCAAGTCTGATTTCCAAGGATGGAATCCATCTCATCATTAATTGCCTCCTTCCATAAAGGAGCATCACGAGATGACATGGCTTCCGAGAAAGTCTTAGGGTCATCATCGATATTGATCGTGAAAATAACCTCTCTTGTCACTTTCTTTTGCGTCCATTCGACTAAGTAGGAGAAAAAATCGGATCCAAAATCCTTATCCTTTCTAGCTCGTATGCTCCGTCGTGGTTCATTAATCTTTGTGGAGGTTTGTCCACGAGACGAACCACAAGGAGTTGGAACTAGCTCCATATGAGAATTTTCGACATCTTTCAAAAATTTATCTTCAAAAAAATCCACATCTCTAGATTCTATTATTACACCTGTTCTTTCATCCAATAGTCTGTATGCCTTACTATTCTTGGCGTATCCAACAAAGACGCTTCGAATACCTCGTGCTCCAAGTTTTGACCTTTTAGGACCAGGTGTTCGATAGTAGGCCACACAACCCCAGACTCTTACATAATCCAGGTTTGGTTTTCTACCTTTCCATAACTCATATGGACTCGTGGGAATTACACGACTAGTAATTCTATTGTGAATGTGACACGCGGCTAACAAGGCTTCTACCCATAAGTTAGTTGGTAACCTAGATTGGTTCAACATACAGTTAACCATCTCTACAAGGGTTCGGTTTTTCCTTTCGGCTAAACCGTTCTGTTGTGGTGTATAAGGGGAAGTACGTTCATGCTTAATACCATTCTCTTCACATAATGCATCAAACTTTCCAGTAAAGTACTCCCCTCCTCGGTCGGACCTAAGGATTTTAATCCTTTTACCGAGTTGATTCTCTACCTCAGCTTTGTATACTTTAAATGAATCAAAAGCTTCATCTTTTGATCGTGATAAGTATACATAAAGGTAACGACTCGGATCATCACAGAATGTTATGAAATACCTTCTACCTCCTCGAGTAAGTAATCCATTCAATTTACAAATATCTGAATGTATCAATTCAAGTAGTGTAGTTTCACGTTTAACAGTTGGAAATGGTTTCTTCACAAACTTTGATCTAACACATGTTTCACATTTTTCAAAATCTTTATTTTGAAAATTTATTAATCCGTTGTTTTTCATATTTTCAATGTTTTTCACATTTGTATGTGCTAAACGTTTATGCCACAAAAAAATTGAACAAACTGAATTATCAACAGTTTCGAAATGAGGTAGTTCAACAACAGAAACATTAAGCTTCTGAATTTTACCAACTGAAACACTACTATCATCTACACGATACATCCCTCCTAGATAGTAACCTTTTCCCACAAATACACCATGAAATCACAACTTTCCTTGACTCGAAGGTGATTTTAAAACCGTGCTCATCCAATTTGCTAACTGATATAAGACATTTTGGAATAGAGGGGACATGATAAACATTTTGTAAGGTTACAACTTTTCCAGAAGTGAACTTCAGCTTCACAGTTCCAAACCCGCAAACATCAGCTCTATCACGGTTAGCCATTACCAGTTGTTTACCCGTAACTTTGTGATAGTCTACAAACTTGTCTCTCGAGTCACAAACATGTATTGTGGCTCGAGAGTCAAGATACCATCCGTTAGCGCCGGGTATTCGAGCAACAGTGGCTAACATGGATATCTTACCTACTACTGGTTTTGGTTTCCGTTTTAATTTTCTAAGTTTTAGTCTTAATGGTCCGCGTTTGGAAATTCTCTTCTTAGAAATTCCAGCCTTCACAAGACTCACATTTGGTTCAATTTGAATTGCACGAATCATACTTAAAAGATTGTTGACTATATAAACATCATATATTATGTTGCACAATTTAGTACGGATCAAATTGTATAACTAATAAGTATTGAACCAAATGAAGTAATATACCTTACTGATACTTTTGAAAATAGAACCAACAATAAGAATATGACTTGAAAGTCATTTGGGTACATTCTGGACAACAACATAACCCAAAACGCAGCAACAAAATCCCAAAGTACAACAACAATATCTATCTTAATCTCCATCTTCTTCGTGCCTGATTAATTGCAATAAACAACACAAAGATTGAACTGTACAGGAGATTAATCCATGTTCTTTTAAGTACGATCGGCACCCCGTAAAGTTGCTGGAGTCTACGAGCCAGGCACTTCAGGATGTATACAGTCCACACACGCAAACCTTGAGCAGCAACGACACTGGTTTGCAACGCGATAGCGGTAGACAGAAAACTTAAAAGGAAGTGTTTAATGGCTGCAACAATATTATGTGGTATGTATTTGATTTGTGTGTAGATATGTTAGACCCATCATGGCCTTTTATGTCCCAACTGGTAGTTAAAGATGAAGTGTAAACGTCATCCTAAACCTAAGGAGAGTGGAGGCAGTTGCACCAAAATAGCATCCACTTTCCCTTTTACCAGGTCTTGACACACCAAGTCAACCACAAGTGGTATTAGATACTTCATTATCTTGTACCTTATGCTGTAAACCATGTACAATAAGTTGATGCATCAACTAATTGAACCTCATGCTTTATGAGTAATAAACTTCCAAACTAATATTTCCAACAAATTTTTTGTCCCCAATCGATCATCACCCAATCCCCTTACTGTGGGAAATAATCATCAGTCGATCGCCCCCACGATTTTTTCCCTACTTGGTCAACTACACGATCGACAATCGCTTCTTTTTTTCTTTGTGTGTGCGTTTAATTAAATATAAAAAATATTTTTGTAGGGTATGTTTTTTATAGTGTAGGTCGCCTTTACTGGGACACCCAATCGCCTGCAGGTCGCTGGAGAGAGAAAGCTGACGTGAGAGGGAAAAATAGAGGGATATCCCTTAGTGTGAGTAGCCTTAGCATTGAACTTTAAAAGCTAAAGTACAGTACAGCTATAGCTACACCACTTACAACTCAAATCAACAACTCCGCCCTCAAAATGGGGCCAAAATTTACTCCATTTGGCGGGAGAAACCAAAATCCATAAAAATATCAAACCCAAACCCCAAAAACCATCCCCTCCAAAAACCTAATCCCTAATTCGATCAACTCAATCTGAATTACAATGCAATCGAAAATACATTCATTTTTTAAACCATGTTCTTCTTCTATTAAATCACTAACCCTAGCCCCAACTCCATCACATTCGCCTTTAAAGAATATTGTCTGTAATGAAGAAGAAGAGGAAGATGATTTTACGAAAGAACCCGATGTTCCAATTATATATACTCGACGATCCACAAATGTAGAAAGGTAGTATATCTTTTAATTAAATTAGATTTTTAGTAATTAGAATCCAATAAGCTGTTTTGAGTGCCCCAAACTGCTTATAGCTTATTTGAGTTACTCAAATTAGCTGATTTTCAAATTTGCATATCTAAAAGAGCTTATTCACCAAAGGCTTTGTGGTCAGCAGTGCCTCGTGTTGTCGTAAGCGGATAAGCTAATAAGCGTAAACCATTTTGATCAAGGGCGGAGCTATTAAGGGACCGTGAAGGGTTCCGGCCTCTCTAGGCCTAAGCGGACGATATTGTGGTATGAGTAGACGAGATGTTACAGTTAGCCAAGTATTTTATAGTATTTATATAAGAATTACTATGGGATGATCGGTTAAGTTGTATAACAATTGAGCTAATATATATGTACAGTTTTTTTGTGGTGGCTCAAAAAACAACACTATAGACACTTAACATATTGGGCTAATATATATATGTACACTTTCTAAAGATTTGTGGGTGGGCCATGACCAACCTTGGCCTCTACATGGCTACGTCACTGTTGCAATGTTGCTCTTTAAAACTAACTGAGCTTCGCGTCTAAAAGAAATATCATTTTTTATTTTATTTTTTTTTATGAAAAAGGCAAGTTACAATATTGTTAAGTGGATTGAATTTGGGTCTTTAGTAAGAGACAACGTACGGGTCGTTATATGGCTATAACGTCGTCTATGGTGCGAGCCAAGTTAGAGATATACCTTAACCACACTTTTTATTTAATCTATTCTAGAAATAGTTATATGAGTGACGCAAAACCTATAACACAAACACTCGGTGCAACTATAACTATATAGGTAATGGTTGCACGAAGGTTATAGGTATCATTTTGACCCAATCATTTCACAACTTATAGCTAAAGTGCTGTACAACTATAGCTACACAACTTACAACTCAAATCAACAACTCCGCCCCCAAAAAAGAAAAATAAATGGGGCCAAAATTTATTCCATTTGGCGGGAAACCAAAATCCATAAAAAAAATCAAACCCAAACCCCAAAACCACCCCCCTCCAAGAACCCAATCCCTAATTCGATCAACTCAATCTGAATTACAATGCAATCGAAAATACATTCATTTTTTAAACCATGTTCTTCTTCTATTAAATCACCAACCCTATCCCCAATTCCATCACATTCGCCTTTAAAGAATATTATCTGTAATGAAGAAGAAGAAGATGATTTTACGAAAGAACCCGATGTTCCGATTTTATATACTCGACGATCCTCAAATGTACAAAGGTAGTATATCTTTTAATTAAATTAGATTTTTAGTAATTAGAATCCAATAAGCTGTTTTGAGTGCCCCAAACTGCTTATACCTTATTTGAGTTACTCAAATTAGCTGATTTTCAAATGTGCATATCTAAAAGAGCTTATTCACCAAAGGCTTTGTGGTCAGCGGTACCTCGTGTTGTCGTAAGCGGATAAGCTAATAAGCGTAAACCATTTTGAATATGCTAACCCAAACACCCCAATTCAGTAGCAATATATTTGTGTTTGTGGCAAATAAGGTAAAAGAGCTTGAAGAAGTATTTTAGTTCTGTTATTAGTAATTAGTGATGTTTGGGTCTTTTTAGTTAAGAAACGGTAACTTAGAAGCGTTTTAAGTATTTGCTTATTTTCAAGTGCTTATCTGTCTTGGACATATGTATGCCGGTTTTTCAAGTGCTTATTACTTTAAAACTTTCAGATAATCAGCTTTTTTGAAAACACTCAAAATTGCTTATCTGCTATAAAGTAAGCAGCCAAGCACTAAAATAAACCATCCCAAACGACCCTTTACCTTTAAAACGTACTAAAATATGTAGTTTTGACCTCTGAATTGTAACTTTATAGAATTAGCATAACAGGGTAACAGTAAATTACTCTTATGGCAACATCTTAGAGAAGTTAGTTATCGTTTATTCTTAGAAGTTGAAGTACATGTTCCAAACCCCCAAAGCAAAAATAGGCCTATAACGCGTCGCCCATTTGTGTATTTCATCAATATATTTTACTATTTAACTTAAACTTGACAACTGACATGGATTTTTTTTCCCCTTTATGTACGAAACATCGATAACTAGTTAGCAACAGTGAAGTATTGTATGATAATAAAGGAAATTTCAATAGAATTCTATCGTTTTATGTTATATGTTGTATTAAATTTCACTTGAGAAGTAAAATATGACCCTTTGTTTCTCAGAACAAAGGGGATGATAGTTTGTTTTATGCTACCTTACATATAGTTACGTTACTAGAAATGAATATTTTGATTTGGGAATGCAGTGGGGATGATGATGATGATGTACTCGGTGAAAATGATTCAAACAAACTTGATTTGAGAGAAGAGTTGCTAGTAGGGAACACCAAAAGGGTTTTAAACAAGAAAAGAAAGTATGCGCAGTTTCATCTGGATTTGGGTCAATCTGATTTTATGTTTCGTAATTGTAAAACTTGCGGGTTCAAGTTTGTTCCTGGAGATGAAGAGGATGCAAAGCTTCACAAAGATTTTCACAAGAATTACACTCATGGAATTGCTTTGAAGGTACATGTTAATGTCTTTGATATATTTAGTTATTCAGCGTTTTCATTTTGTGGTTCCTGCTCTCATCATGCGATAGTAATCAAAATTTTCTTTTTGTGGATGACTATAAAACGAGGAGTGGAAAAAACTTTATAAACTAATTGAATGTTGCTTTTACTAATTCATGATTCATGGATTTTTTATGCTTAGGGTTGGCGTAATGAAAGAGTTGTTGATATGGACTCGTTAGAAAATGGTCGTGTTATTTTGGTAGTGAATGATGATCCACCTGCTCATATTAAAAAGGTACAATGGTCTTCTATTAAATGATGAAATGTTTGCTAAACAGTAGTAACAGCGTTATTGAGGACCTTTGTTTACAACACTTCAAATGAACTTGTAATTGCAGGTTCAGGAGGTTATTAAGATGATGGAGAGTGAGCTTGGCGATGGATGGATTTACCATAAACACTGCAAGGTGGGCTATATGAACATTTTCCCTTTAGTATGTTTTCGGATTTGATTGCTCCGAATTTTCATTCTACTTAGATGTTCTATTTCACAATCAATTATCCAGTTTAAATGTTTGCAACCAAAATACAAGAAATCCTGACCCTTTTGTTTTCATTCTTGTAGGTTTATCTTTTTATTTCCTCCCAGAGAGTTGCTGGTTGTCTAGTTGCAGAGTCGATAGAAAAGGCTTATCGATTAGTTTCAAACTCTGATGCAAAATCTGATGTAACCACCACCACAAAGGAAGAAAAGTCAGTTTCAACCACACTACAATTTGGTGGCGTTAGTTTTCATAGGGAAATTGTGAGGAAAAACCATTCAACTAAAAATGAAAGAACATCAGAGGATGCTCTCCTTGGAGCCGTCATTTGTGAAAAAGATGCAGTGCCTGCTCTATGTGGCATTCGTGCAATATATGTTACACCCTCCAACAGAAGAAAACATGTTGCCACTTATTTACTCGAGGCCACAAGGTAGTGTATATCAACCAACGTCTCTAACCCCTTAAATGCATCTTGTAGAGGTGGCAAAATGGCTGGTTTGGTTAATTGGGTAATGGGTCAGGGTGAACCAAAATACTATGTCCAAAGTTTATAACTTTTCATATAAACAATTATTTTGTCAGATACTACTCTTTGTTTTAAAACAAAATGATTTAAGAACTTGTGCATTAAAAGTACACTTTAGCCGACTTTGACCCATTTGGTCCAGTTAACCCGTTTGGCTTATTACCTGGTAAACATCATCTGAATCGCCCCTTTCGTAAGCAAGTGGGTCGAAATTGCCACCTGTCATATCTTCCAATATATGTGTGCTAAAAGTTGTAAACCTTTTACATGCAGGAAAAGTTTCTGTTCGGGTTTGAGCCTGGGGCACTCTCAGTTAGCATTCTCTCACCCAACCAATGCGGGGAAGTTACTAGCTACCAGTTACACCAACACTGAATCTTTCTTGGTATACACAACAAATTCATTGTAAGCTTTTGAGGTCCCAAATATTGAAGCCGTTGCTAGAACATTAAATAAGAAAACAATTCATTTTAGTCAAACTTTGTTATTGATATGATGTTTATTCAAAGGGAAAACACTTGGAATCTTATAAGTGCCAAATATGGCTACAAACACAATGTTCAAATTTAAATCTTTAAACATATGCATCAGGTGTTGTGAGGAGGTAGGCTTCCACAACCTTGTAAAGGCCTAAAACCTTTTCTTTGCCCGCCTTTAGTTCTTCTTCCTTGATCTCAAAATCACCATGTGTGTAAATAGTTGTGATCATCTTCGAGATAGTCCCACCATCCGGCAAACCCTCAAACTTAATATCATACGACACTTTCTCAATCTTGTCTGATATACCGTTTCCTTCAATTAAAGTATACTTGTATGTCAATGACTTTTCATCAAGTTCGTCTATTTGGTGCTTCACAAAACCTGCATGCAAGTATATTAAACATATGGTAACGTGACTTAATGGGTTCAAAACTTATTTTACTTTACCTCCGGCAAAGTTAATCTGCTTAATGCTTCCGGCCCCACCATCACCTTTGATAAACTCGATGCTTTTAATAGCGTCTGGCAATAGTTTTGGCATCAGATTGTGTGAGTCGACGATTGAGGCCTTGAAAATTCTTGCGGGGAGAACTGAGGAAGTGTGCTCATCGGTATATGTAAAGACACCCATGGTTTCAAGGCTGAAATTTGGTTGAATTAGTTTGAGTGCTTTGGACTATGGAGATTGAAGGTTGAGAAGGTTGGTATTTATAGATTTGGAAATGAAAAGAGCTTTGCTAGGTTGTACTTGGGGCAAGTGTAATTCTACTTTGCATTGACAAGATCATAACGGGCACCGGGTGAGTATGCACATTCTGTTTCTTGTCAACATATGAAATGGGAAGTACAATTGACCATAAAAATCAAACAAAGTTAAGAATAAGTCTCCTTTATTGTTGATATTAGTATTAGTATTATACACTTGTACATCCATTATATTAATCTTTTACATTCCGTTTCTTGTC
Source organism: Artemisia annua (assembly GCA_014162995.1). NCBI lineage: Eukaryota > Viridiplantae > Streptophyta > Magnoliopsida > Asterales > Asteraceae > Artemisia > Artemisia annua. Next base: position 106,293 of record LBNU01002284.1, read on the forward strand.
CACTCTGTTTATCGTCTTCTTATACTCTGTGATTCAAACTTAAGTGTCACAATATAACTATTTTTATCAAAAAGTCAAAAATAAATTGTAGGATAGGAGAATTTGTCTGGATAGAAAATTGGATTTAGGTGGGGTGATGGGGTGTTTATGTTATATGATTGCAAACCAGTTGGAACTTATCTGGTTAGGATTGTATAATATCAAATCAGTTTCTTGAATCTTTTTATGATCTATCATTGAAACTGTATGTCGGAAATGGATGGTTGCCTCTAGTTTAACTTTGTTAAGTTTATCTAATAACCAGTTTTATATAGGGATCCAAGCAAATTGGGATAATCTTTAGTTTGACCTGATCAGTTTAGGATAAGTTTGGACTTAGTTTGGCAATGACTCGATATGAATATTTGTGTCAACTATACTGAATCCTTTTTGGTCTACACAACTAGTTCATAGTAAACAGTTAATCTGCCAAATCTTGGAATCCATTACTGGTACATTACAATCTTATTGAGTCAAACTTCATTGATAATCTTTAAACATCTTCAAGAAAGTTTTTGAGGAGATAGGCTTCCATAACCTTGTAAAGTCCTAAAACGTTCCCCCCCCTTGCTTTGAGCTCTTCTTCCTTGATCCCAAATCACCATGAGTGTGAATTGTTGTGATCGTCTTCGAGATGGTCCCACCATCCGGCAAACCCTCAAACTTAATCTCAAACGACACCTTTTCATATTTCAATCTTGTCTGATATACCATTTCCTTCAATCAAAGTGTACTTATATGTGATTAGGTAGATGTTGAGTTGTGTAATTATTTGACTATACGGCTATACCTCTAGCATAGTTAATCTGCTTAATGCTTGCAGCCCCACGATCACCTTTGATAAACTCGAATACTCAATGCTTTTGATAGCATCTGGCAATAGTTTTGCCATCAGATTGCGTGAGTCGACAATTGAGGCCTTGAGAATTCTTGCGGACAGGTCTGAGGAAGTGTGCTCATCTCTATATGTCAAGACACCCATGANATCTGGCAACAGTTTTGGCATCAGATTGTGTGAGTCGACAATTGAGGCCTTGAAAATTCTTGCGGGGAGAACTGAGGAAGTGTGCTCATCGGTATATGTCAAGACACCCATGGTTTCAAGGCTGAAATTTGGTTGAATTAGTTTGAGAGCTTTGGACTATGGAGATTGAAGGTTGAGAAGGTTGGTATTTATAGATTTTGAAATGAGAAGAGCTTTGCTAGGTTGTACTTGGGTCAAGTGTAATTCTACTTAGCATTGACAAGATCATAACGGGCACCGGGTGAGTATGCACATTCTGTTTCTTGTCAACATGTGAAATGGGGTTAAGTACAATTTACCATAAAAATCAAACAAAGTTAAGAATAAGTCTCCTTTATTGTTGATATTAGTATTAGTATTATACACTTGTACATCCATTATATTAATCTTTTACATTCCGTTTCTTGTCCACTCTGTTTATTGTCTTCTTATACTCTGTGATTCAAACTTAAGTGTCACAATATAACTATTTTTATCAAAAAGTCAAAAATAAATTGTAGGATAGGAGAATTTGTCTGGATAGAAAATTGGATTTAGGTGGGGTGATGGGGTGTTTATGTTATATGATTGCAAACCAGTTGGAACTTATCTGGTTAGGATTGTATAATATCGAATCAGTTTCTTGAATCTTTTTATGATCTATCATTGAAACTGTATGTCGGAAATGGATGGTTGCCTCTAGTTTAACTTTGTTAAGTTTATCTAATAACCAGTTTTATATAGGGATCCAAGCAAATTGGGATAATCTTTAGTTTGACCCGATCAGTTTAGGATAAGTTTGGACTTAGTTTGGCAATGACTCAATATGAATATAACTGGCCTGCAACTATTAAGTAGTATTGCAAAAACTTGATAAATATTTGAGTCAACTATACTGAATCCTTTTTGGTCTACACAACTAGTTCATAGTAAACAGTTAATCTGCCAAATCTTGGAATCCATTACTTGTACATTACAATCTTATTGAGTCAAACTTCATTGATAATCTTTAAACATCTTCAAGAAAGTTTTTGAGGAGATAGGCTTCCAGAACCTTGTAAAGTCCTAAAACTCTTATTTATTTATTTATTTATTTATTTTGCCTGCTTTGAGCTCTTCTTCCTTGATCTCAAATCACCATGAGTGTGAATTGTTGTGATCGTCTTCGAGATGGTCCCAGAATCCGGCAAACCCTCAAACTTAATCTCAAACGACACCTTTTCAGATTTCAATTTTGTCTGATATACCATTTCCTTCAATCAAAGTATACTTGTATGTCAATGTCTTCTCATGAGCTCATTTATCTGGTACTTCACGAAACTGGTAGACAAGAATTGAGTTATACGTGATTAAGTAGATGTTGAGTTGTGTAATTATTTGACTATACGGCTATACCTCCAGCATAGTTAATCTGCTTAATGCTAGCAGCCCCACGATCACCTTTGATGAACTCGAATACTCAATGCTTTTGATAGCATCTGGCTATAGTTTTGGCATCAGATTGCGTGAGTCGACAATTGAGGCCTTGAGAATTCTTGCGGATAGGACTGAGGAAGTGTGTATATGTTAAGACACCCATGATTTTCAAGGCTAAAGGATGGTTAAATTGGTTCGGGTGCAAGTGTATTTCTACCTTGCATCGACAAGAATAGAAAATGCTCCAGGTGACTGAGTATGAACATTCTGTTTGTCGTCCACATAGAACTCATTCTGTTTATTGACCTTTTACACTTTTTGATGTAAACACAGAACTCATAATATAGTTTACAACTCTCCTTAACAAAATCATACATATTTTGGATGGGAGATGTGTACAGTGTGCTTGTGTGGATAGAACAAAGCTATATAGTTGCTTTAGGTGGTGTAATGGGGTGTTGTGTTACACCGGACGTAATGGAGGAGATGACCACACGTCTCCTCCCTTCACCACACGTTAGCTAGAAGCATTTGAACAAGATCAATCAAAATAATTTAACGCAATTTGCACAATCAAAATGTTTAAACCAAAGTTGAAATAGAAAAACACGATCTCAGGGTAATCTACAATATTCTTAACTTCAAACAAGTAGTTAATGCATAATGTTTGGAGCATACATCGGTGATTTTACATTCAAAGATTACTCAGTTCATCCAAAGAAAATATTTTCTGAAGGATGGAAGCTCAGCGCATCTTCACAATCAATTAGTGCCATTATTCTATGGAGATAATTGCTAAACTCATCTTCAGGGGCCATCGACCATTGTTGATTCATTAGGAAAACTTGGAGTATCAAGGTTGGAGTTCTGAACGTTTTGTTGAAGGATCTTGTCACTTGAAGTCGTGAAGAAACCACTAGTTGCATGGTGATCGGATTTGTGTTGGTGTCCAATAGAGCCGCTGATCCTTGAGCTGGACATGTGAAGAAATCATTTAGTACAAAGGTTAAATGACAACCCCTCTTTATAATTTCTTTATCAAGAACATGAAAAAGTACTAAAATATTCTTAGAGTACCTAATAATCGTTTTCTTTCAAGTACAATTCTCAAACCTTAATCAATACATTGTCTTGAAGGGCTTGTAAACCTTTAAATCAATAACCACTCCTGCAAATGATCCCACCGCAGCAAAAATTGATATAATGAGACAAACGACGCTCAATATTTGTAGTAATATCCATTGGCTACTCCATTTTGGTATCTTCTTCTGAACTATGTACATTTTCACGGGGAAATAAACTGTCAATGGCCAAAAACCGAATGCTCCAATGATCCCAACAACGTCGTTGAAGAAAGGCATCAACATCGCAACAATCGTGGTCATGCATACAAAGGCAGTTCTCCATACCAATCTGAACATGTTAAGTTTGTAGGGCTTGTATCCGCCAAAGGGGATTGGAATCTCGATATTGTTGTTGATGAACTTGCTTTCAGGGAAGTATTTAGCGGCTGTGTTTTCAACAAAGGCGAATAAGGGTTGGCAGTATACTTGGTAGGCTCCGATAAGGTGGATGATGATGGCGCCATTAGCAATATCAATAAGCCAATAAGGGTTATAGAATCCGAAACCGGTGAGGAGGTTCCCAGGTGCCATGTCACCGAATGCAGCGTAGCCAAAGCATCCACAGAACATGTAGAAGACCGTTGTTGTCGCTACGCTTATCAAAGTTGCTTTTTTCATTGTTTTGTGCTCTGCTGGTGGCGATTTGATTGTATCCTGAATATTATCACAAAAGATTTTTGAACTTCAACTACNCTGAGCCGTTGCCCATGCTAACGACAACACACCCGAACCAATAACCGCAGTTATAATGTGTGCACTTGTAGTCCATACAGTCCCTATATTCCAACAAAAATATAACATGTCCATATATCAGTAAAACAGCAAACCTCATTTAATATCGACAACAATAACTTGAACCATGCATATACATAAAGATTATACCAGTTCGTTTAAGACGTCCATCATCATCAAAGAATTTAGATGGTGCTTGAGGTGCGAATCCTGCTATCTCGAGCTCTCCGGTTGTCGTTTCTTGGCCCATCTGTTACAACGGTTTTTCCAAAACGAAAACTATATTAGTTTCTATAGAACTCAAGTTCGTATAAACTTTGATTTTTATAAGGTTTGATCTGATGTTATGGGTTGAATGGAGATGAGATGTGAGGTTTAAGGGTCGATCAAACGAAGGGGGAAAACCTAAAAGTGCATATACGTACGTAAGTGTTGCAAATAATGCATGCGGCACAACAAATAATAATACGAGTAAATAAATTTAATACCTCACGAATTCAACTCCTTCCGTCGTCCAGTTTGATTTGTTTGTGAATTAATTGCATGGGAACATATTTAATTATTTATATCGTGAGTAAGACGGCTAAGGTGATTTACACGCAAATCCTATTCCAAATATAATACCAAAAGTAACTTTGTATTTTAGCACGTACGTATTATTTGGCCACAAAGTTTTGCTATTATAGATTGTAATAAGAAATTGTTAACAGATTATTTACTCGGCATTTTATTATTCTCAACAACAAAACAAATAAAAAATTGCTTAAAAATATGTTTTATTTTCCTTCTCACTTAATCCTAACTATTTTTATACTACGAAATTAACATTTTTGATTTTGCTATCTTATGAGGTTTTCATACGTAATTTTCCTAATTCATATCATTAGTATATCATGCAAATATACAAAATAAAATGTATTTACAATATTACTATGAGGTGAGATCCATGCAAAACATATATCCTTTAAAAAACAATTAATAATCAAAAAATAACAAAGGGATGGCAAAATTGACATTTTAGCTCATTTAATATAAAAAACCCACTTTTCACATTTTTCTAAAAAACAACATATCTTGCAAACGGTAAATCTTCAAGCTACGAAAAATACACTATCGCGACGAGAAAAAAATTATCTTTCTGTAGATATGCATTGTTATATACTTTCGACGAACTTTTTTTTTCAAAATTCCATCTAGAAAAATTCCACGGGATTCGAAAAAATCCCATGGGATTCGTAAAAAGTCGATTTATTTTTTTTCAAAATTTCCGTCTAGAAAAATCCCACGGGATTCGTAAAAATCCCATGGGATTCGTAAAAAGACGATTTTTTTTTTCAAAATTTCCGTCCAGAAAAATCCCACGGGATTCGTAAAGAAATCCCACAAGATTCGTAAAAAGATGATTTTTTTTTTTTCAAAATTTCTGTCCAGAAAAATCCCATGGGATTCGTAAAAATCCCATGGGATTCGTAAAAAGAAGATTTTTTTTTTTCAAAATTTCTGTCCAGAAAAATCCTACGAGATTCGTAAAAAGACGATAAATCACAAAGGATTCAGTATGAATCCTATGACATTCTTGGGATTATG
>LBNU01002286.1:0-12195 GCA_014162995.1 Artemisia annua
ACGGTTGGGTAGGGATAACATTTAGGATATAAATTGGTGTAAAATAAAAAATAAATAAACAAATAAATTAAAATCCTAAGTGTGGTTAATTACCTTCCCAACCATCCCATGAATAAGACTCATATCATTGAATAACTCACGCTTTTGACTCATGTAACTCACGCTTTAGGTAGACACGAATTATACTCAATAAAATCTTAAACAAGAATAATCCTTAGTTGACGTTCCCATAACGGCCAACTCCCTTTCAATCCATAAGTATAATACAACAACAAATAGTGGTGATATCTACCACTTAATACAAAACTTTACATGAGTTTGTTAAACAAACTTCCAACTTCTTCTCTTTCTTTTTCTTTTCTATTTTTTCGATTTTTTTTAATGTGTAAAATTTCACAACTTTTTCTATCACGATTTTTCCGGATAATTTTTCCATACTTTTCATAACTTTCAGAAATAACTGTAATAGTGAAAGTAGTAAACACACGAAAAATAAACTAAAAATAAAAATATACAATATGTACTTTCACTCCAATTGCATTGTGCAATTTCCCGACCTAACCAAAGATAATGAATTACGCACACGAACACAGGTAATGTAAGGAAACACACTTTGCCTAAAGTAACTAACCACGGATTTTAGTCTACAGGGTTGGCTAAGGAGTAAGGGTGTAACGAAACAATTAATAAAGGTGTAAGAAACGAAAGGAATGGCTGTGAGGGTTTTTCTAGGGGTATCTTACTCTAAAAGTGAGAGTAAACAAGAGGGTTTATACGGAGGGTTAACTAACCAATGTAGTTAGAATATCACATAACATAAAAAGGCTTTTTGGGTGTAATCCTAGAAATTTACCAAGTTAGACAAGTCACTCCAATTATATCGATAATGCTCATTATGGTGGTCTCGAATAGTATACAAGCCAAGTTCTAGAGTTTACAAGTCACCGGCACACTAAAGTTTTGCTTTTTTTGGAAGAAATAAAGTTATGTGTGCGGTTATGTAATTTAGACTTAAACAAAAACATGCTAATTTTTTTTTTCTAAATTTTGATGTATTAAGCGTATTTTAAGCATATTTTGAAAAGTTTAGGACAAGTAAGCGTTCTAATTCTCCATCCCCCTACTTAAGTTAAACAACGTCCTCGTTATTTGTGTCAAAGGTTAAAAATTGGAAAATAAAAGAATTAAAACAGAAAAAAGTTCCCTGATATTTGCTCGGAATGATCCTCCAATGCGTTTATGAGCAAAAATCAACTTTCTTGTGGATGAGAACGTTTAAGCTTCATGAACAATGTTTTCACAAAAAGTGCAGGAATCTATAATACCACCTAGGCTTTAACACACCAGAGTTAAGAAGGTTCAAACTTACATAACACATTAGTAGTTAGAAAATAAACCTAAAAATTAAAAATTAAAAATCATCAGGTCAGTCGATATGCCGCATCCTGTGGAAGAGGATGCGCCATATCGAGCCTGGAATTAATACGAATCAGAATAAAAGATGCGTCGTATCATTAACCAGGGATGCGCCGCATTAAATAAACTGACGGAATGTTTTAAAGTATAAAAATAAAAAAATGCAGAAAAATTAAAAGATATGACCAGTGCAGATGATACGCCGCATTCCATGATGGAGATGTGATAAGGCGAAAAGTGTACCGCTTTTCGGGGGTCATTTAAGCCCTAAATCGTATTTATTTGATCAATTATTGCCCTAAATCGTTCCTTTTGTCATTTTAGGTACTTTGGAGAGAAATTCTGGAAAAGGAAACATTTTGGACGTTTTTGGAGCATAAAAGTGAAGAATTCGACAAAGTGCTAAAGTCTGCTGGAATAGTACCCATGACGGCGTCAAGCTTGGATGTGACGCCGTCAAGCCTTGATAAGCCAGAACGGATTTTGGGAGATTAAAGGGGGACGGCGTCAAGAAGGCCATCAAGAAACCCTAAGCACGGCGAGGTGACGGCGTCACAGCTACAACGTGACGCCGTCAGATCTGTTTTTCTATATATATTCTCACAATTTTTAGTCATTAGTGTGGAACTTTTTAGAGAGAAACCCTAATACGAATTTTAGCAGCTTTTTCAAGGTTTTTTACCTTGAGATCTTCCATGTTACATTGAAGATAAGTTATCAATTAATCATTCAATATGTCTATGTGTTGTTTGATTCTATCTTGTTCTTGTCTTTTGTTTAACATGCTAGGCTAGGTTTTCTTTGTGTTTGCTTAGATCTAATGAAACCTAACTATTGATTATTGATTGAATGGTGTGTTATTAATTGTATTGGATGAATGTTTATCGATGTTAGGCTTAAGAAAACTGGCAGACTTCCAATTGGTAACATGCTTGAACGTCTTAAGAAACATGAACCAAGGTGTACTAAGGTTATTTGATTGTATTTAATGCATGAGCGAATTCTAGTGATCCCATGTTAGGAGCTTCTTAGCCGGCTCGACATAGGAGTGAAGTAGGAGCTTATAGAGTTGGGGAAGTTTGCACACACCCCCACGAATGGTATTAAGGAATGCAACCCGTCAATTAAAACAAGGTGTGACAACTCAATAGGTAGAATTGGAAAGCTAGCAAGGAGTAATACATCATAGGTAGACATGCTTCACTTCCCTTGTAGAACCCTATTTTACTTTCCTGCACATTAGTTTAAGTAGTAGCTTTTGGGTTAGTTGATTAGCAACTAATTCCGCCCCTTTCTTCCAAACCGAGATTTCACTTGCTTTCCTAAAAACATAAAAAATACAAAAAGAATCATCCCTCATCTCTAGACCTAGTAGATAAATTTCAATCCTAACGAACACTATTCTTTGAGTTGAACGATCAATCCCCCGTACTTACCACTTCACTATACTACATCGGTCAGGTACACTGCCTGGTAGGGTTGTAAGCCTCTGGAGATCCCTCGAGAGGTAAAACCTGTTTGCGAGGGTGCAATCTCATGCATCAAAGTTTTTGGCGCCGCAGCCCGGGGAGTATTTATTGTTTAGGTTGAAATTTTATTTTATTGGGTCTACTCATTAGATTCCTATCTAGTGAGATTTTTATTTTCTTTTTTTGTAGATTTCTCGTAGTCTATCTTTTCTTTGTGATTTTGTTTGTAATTTGCTTCAAATGGAATTTTCACTTAGACTTCTAAGATTGCTAGATAAGGTTGAGTGGCTAGAACACCAAAGAGTTCAAAATATCTCATCTAAAGACACTTATGAATCATATGAGCCTTCACCTAGGATAGATTCTAATGAACAACCTCCATGTTTAGGATCTCGTTTTAGTGAGGCTAATAGGAAAAGCGACCTAGTTTGCCAAGGAATTGTGGATAGAGCCGTAGCAATAAACCATAAGTTGGATGAAGCACTAGGTTTGTTTTTATCACTACCTAAGAAAACAATTGAGGAGGATTTAGCCGAGCATGATCACATTGATCAAAAAGACCTAGGTTTTATGATCGATGACGATGAATCTCAAGAAACACATGATGAATCTTTTGGGCAATTTGAATATAGCAGTCAGAATATTGAGGATGATCCTTATGATTTAGACATAGAAGTTGAGATGCCTAGAGAAGCACGTGAGATACTTGGGAGAATGCTTAGGATAGATTCTACTAAAACACATGATGAGGATATAGGTGATCGTGACACGTGGAATGATGAGGTAAATAACATAAGCCCACAAAATACTCAACCATCATTTGAGGCATATACACCGCCCGTGACTTACCCGGAAGAAGTAGAAACTTTAGGAATCCCAATGGAGGTAGAACCCTTGGACCAAACACAACTAGAGGATATAGGTTTGAACACTTGTAATGATAACCTTACTCTTAGTTCTAGGGAATTTCCTAGTGTTGATAAACTGGAACCTCAACCTTTACACAATTTTTCATCCTTAGATTTACATCTTGGAGACAAAAGAGGAACCGACCCACCCATCAACCAATATTATCCGGGTAGTTTTAGGATGAAGGAAGCCATTCACTCACCCCCTTCACCTCACGTGGCATATTTCCACCCTAAGGGTGTGTATCGCTACTTCCACCCGCACTTAATTCTAAGTGTAGGGAAAACCTCCCCTATTTCCGTTAAATAAGGGAAGAGTCAGGCTCGTGACTCGAACAAAAACAAGCGCTTATTGGGAGGCAACCCAAGCTTTATTTGTTTTGTTTGTTTGTTTGTTTGATTTTATTTGCTTCCGTATGAATGTTTTATTTTTATTGTTATTGATTCATGCTTCAAACTAAATTGTGAAAATGCTTTATTTTGTTTTTAACTTCGTCTTAACTACATATAAAGGTATTTTGCAAAAGATAAGTGTAAGGGAAATCCAAATCGGTTTATAAAAACAAATAAACATGAATCATAATAATATTAAATTGACATACATATTAGTAATTGTTTGAGTCAAATGCTTGTATCGAGTCATAATGATATTTTGCATGATTTCCAGGAATTAAGAATTGAGTTTTTCCAGAAATTTTCCGGAAACTTAACATGAAAATCTGTCAGATCACCTCTGACGGCGTCAAGCTCCAGGCTGACGGCGTCAGGCTCAGTTTTCTGGAATTTTTGAAAGTTTTGTTTTTCTTCCGGAATCATAAAATGCTTTATAAAATCTCTAACTTATAAACTCCAGGAATCTGCAAAATGTTCATTCCACAAGCATTATATCCTTATACAGATTTATCCCGCCGATGTTAGGCAGGTTTTCATGTTTGTTTTCTCAGGATTAACAGGTTATTTTGGACAAGAGGATGATTTATTTCGGAAGGGAAGCTTTGAGCGTTCATTTTCTTGGAAGAAGATCTAACCAGGTTACCACTCTATCTGCCAAGCGAATCAGGGGAGTATTTGATCTCATTCTTTTACCTTATTAACTTTTACATCTTGTTATTTGAACATTGGGGACAATGTTCATCTTAAGTGTAAGGGGGTAAATTACGATACCTTAGAAAATGCAATTACGCTTGATTTTTGTTTTGTTTAATGGTAGATGTGTAATAAAACTGAGATAAATACCTGTTAGGGCAATTTTAGTGCCAAATTTAAAATTTTTTATAACATTTAGGAGTGAAACTTTGGTCTTAATGAGCGTCTCATGGATAGGAGTTATATGACTAGCACAAAACCGTACCACTAAAAAAGTTTCCACCCAAATATGTGAGGTTCGCCCCTAGAATTGGTAGGAAAAACATTTATGCTATGATGTGTGTACCGGTAGCATTTAGATTCTAGAACTTGTGTTAGGACCATCCCGAATCCACAAGTGAGACTACATTCGTGTAGTTAGATTTACTACATGATAAGAGGCATTAGGATTAACCCATTGTTTTACACCTGTGTTTTTGTTATAATTACTTTGACTTCATTGGTCAAGTAATTCTCCCACACCTAGCATTGTACCCATTTTTGGTACACGATACCCCTAGTACACCCCTCCGAGCCTATCTTTTCATTTCTAACTTTAAGCATTATACTTAAAGGAAGAATTTGTTACACCCCACTTAAATGTACACCCAAATCGCCTTAGCCTACCTTGTATGCACTCACCATTAGTGCATTATTATGACAACATTTGTTTAAACCCTTAGTTAATTATCTAATTAATTACATGGTTGCTAAGTCGAGTCATATCCTTGTACATATCGTTTTGAGACGATTGGGACTCATGGGGTAAAGTACTAGTGTAATGGAGTAATGGGGAAGAAGTAAATTATTACCCCCATATGTGCGTTAATATTTTAAAGTATTTCAAGTTTTTCAATTATCTTAATTCGAGTCATTAGAATAGTTTATTGTAAAGTATGCAAAAATTCAAGTGTAAGGGGAGAACCGAGGCCCCTATGATGTATTATTTTGGATGGTTGGGCAAGAGTGTATGAAAAAAAAATCAAAAAACAAGAAAAACGAAAAAAATTTGGAAAAAGAAAAGTAGAAAAAACATACGGACTACCATCCCGTTTCATTTTATGTTTATTTTATGTTTTATTAGTTTTTGAATTAGCTTAAGTCGAGTCTAGTCTTGGCTTAGCAACGCCATATTGTACATGGAATTAATCAAGATCTTTAACTCGCCACCAGTAAAATATCCCTTATCCAACAAAACTGTGTTTATCATATCCCTACACCTCATTACAACCCTTTTTGTAAAGCCCTCTTTGATAGTTTATCTTAGGTGCTTACGCCTAGTGGAGAAGGTTTTCGATCCTTTCCCAAGCCTATGGTAATCTATTTGCTATGACAGGTAGTGAGAGATATTATTCATTTTCATTTATGAGATATAATTCTATGACACCTGAGAGATGTGAGTATCTAAATACTATTTGCGAGGTACTAGTGTGTAATCTCCGTGCTTATTATGATCGAAGGGGAACGATTATTTGTTGTAATTACTTTTATATTAGTGTTAAATGACCCCTAACTTGTATTTGATTAGAATAAAAGCGCATTTGCTTGAGGACAAGCAAATCTCAAGTGTAAGGGTATTTGATAAGGCGAAAAGTGTACCGCTTTTCGGGGGTCATTTAAGCCCTAAATCGTATTTATTTGATCAATTATTGGCCTAAATCGTTCCTTTTGTCATTTTAGGTACTTTAGAGAGAAATTCTGGAAAAGGAAGCATTTTGGACGTTTTTGGAGCATAAAAGTAAAGAATTCGACAAACTGCTAAAGTCTGCTGGAATAGTACCCATGACGGCGTCAAGCATGGATGTGACGCCGTCAAGCCTTGATAAGCCAGAATGGATTTTGGGGGATTAAAGGGGGACGGCGTCAAGAAGGCCATCAAGAAACCCTAAGCACGGCGAGTGACGGCGTCAGGATTCAACCTGAAGGCGTCAGATGATAAAGAGTGACGACATAAGAAAGAATTCTTGCACGAGAAGAAACCAAAGTGGAACCGTCACAAGTTAATCAAGGCAATCATAACTTGCGCGCGGAGTAGCTGTCACTGTTTTGGCCATAAAATCTTCATACGAACTTGGATTTGGGTGATTCAAAAGGCCACGCGAAGAGGACGNAATTATTGCCCTAAATCGTTCCTTTTGTCATTTTAGGTACTTTGGAGAGAAATTCTGGAAAAGGAAACATTTTGGACGTTTTTGGAGCATAAAAGTGAAGAATTCGACAAAGTGCTAAAGTCTGCTGGAATAGTACCCATGACGGCGTCAAGCATGGATGTGACGCCGTCAAGCCTTGATAAGCAAGAATGGATTTTGGGGGATTAAAAGGGGACGTCGTCAAGAATGCCATCAAGAAACCCTAAGCACGGCGAGTGACGGCGTCAGGATTCAACCTGACGGCGTCAGATGATAAAGAGTGACGACATCAGAAAGAATTCTTGCACGAGAAGAAACCAAAGTGGAACCGTCACAAGTTAATCAAGACAATCATAACTTGCGCGCGGAGTAGCTGTCACTGTTTTGGCCATAAAATCTTCATACGAACTTGGATTTGGGTGATTCAAAAGGCCACGCGAAGAGGACGAAAAGATCTACAATTTGGTGAAAAAAGGGGAGTTGACGCCATCAAGGTCGGGCTGACGCCGTCACCCTTTGCCGACAGAAAATCTGCCTATAAATATAACATTATAACTTCACTTTTTGTAAGCCCCAAACCCTAAGTCCGATTCTAGGGTTAGGGTAGGTGTTTTTCCAGCAACTTAGAGGGTCTGAATCACTCCATAAATATCCTGTATTGGTGTGTTGATTCTATCTTAATTATGTCTTCCATTATTATTGTTGCTTGTTCTTATTGATTATGTTTTGCTAAATCACCTAGTGTTTACCTATGATTGTGTGAAACTTGTGTATAACTAATTAGATCTTATTGATTTCTTGTTGATGTGTGTGTCTGTCTCCATCAATTAAGGCGTGACAACTTCAATTGATCTAGTTTGTTTAGTTTATAATTCTTGCTTCCTATCGTTTCTTGTTTTGATTGGGTGATATCGATGTTAGGCTTAAGAAAAACTGGCTAACTTCCTATACGGTAACTTGCTTGAACGTCTTAAGAAACATGAACCAAGGTGTACTACGGTTATATGGTTGTATTTAATGCATGAGCGAATTCTAGTGATCCCATGTTAGGAGCTTCTTAGCCGGCTCGACATAGGAGTGAAGTAGGAGCTTATAGAGTTGGGGAAGTTTGTACACACCCCCACGAATGGTATTAAGGAATGCAACCCGTCAATTAAAACAAGGAGTGACAACTCAATAGGTAGAATTAGACAGCTAGCAAGGAGTAATTGATGCGTGGTTTTACAACCTTACAACAGGTTTTACCTCTCGAGGGATCTCAAGAGGCTTACAACCCCACCATGCAGTGTACCTGACCGATGTAGTATAGTGTAGTGGTAAGTACGGGGGATTGATCGTTCTCCACAGGGAATAGTGTTCGTTAGGTATGAAAAGCTACTCTAATTAGGTCTAAGGGTGAGGGAAGATTATTTTTGTATTTTTTTTATTTTATGAAAGCAAGTAAAATCTCGGGTTTGAAGGAGTGGGCGGAATTAGTTGCTAGCCAACTAACCCAAAAACTACTATTGCAAATAAAATAAAATAACAAGAAAATAAAAGATTGTGAAACTTATATGGAGACAAGTGTGTTTACTTAGATTTCCTTACTCCTTAACTATCTTTTACTGGTTGGTTAGTGTGTATTAATTGCGTGGATTACGGGTGTATTCCTTAATACCATTCGTGGGGTGGCATACGTACTTCCCCAACTCTATAAGCTCCTACTTCACTCCTATGTCGAGCCGGCTAAGAAGCTCCTAACATGGGATCATTAGAATTCGCTCATGCATTAAATACAACCATAATAACCTAGTATGCAGTGGTTCATGTTTCTTAAGACGTTCAAGCAAGTTACCGTATAGGAGATAACACTAGGCCAAAAATGACCTTTCGTCACACATGGTTGTTTTTGAACGGTCTCACGGTGACATTTTTACGTGACTAAATGTACCAGCCTTAAATAAACAGCCACACTTGATCCGACTTGTGTGACCATTTCGTAAAATATTTGTCACGCATTTGTGTATATATGTGACTAGAGGGTAACTGGTAAATATTTTTCGACATTTTAGTCACTTTTAATTCGGGACGTGTGACCGATACAATTCAGCTCGAAATATTAGTCACACTATAGATATACATATGTGACAAATATATGTCACACAATTGAGCAGTGTGACCAAAAAAGATATATGGTCACATGAAGTACTTTTGTATGTGGCTAAATTATATAGTCAAGTTTGTCACACATTATATAAACGTGACTGCTATTCTTTGCTGAATAGTTAGCCACATATGAATTTGAAATGTGTGACAACTAAAAATTTAGTTTGAAGCGTTAGTCACGAAATGCATTTAAAAGTGACAAATATATGTCATACACTTGAAGAGTGTGACTAAATGTCATATATGGTCACACAAAACCATACAAACATGATTAAGTGTAACGAAAATTCGACACATATGGTCACGTAAGTTAATATGTGTGTCTAAAGTTTAATGTGTGTTTGCTTGCCAAATCCTAATTGTGTATAGTCACATTTAATTGAAGCACGATCATGTGACTATAGGCTTTACATATGGTCACATTATAAGGGTATTATATGTGACCAATACATATGGTCACACATTACTGATAACTTATCTAATTTTGAGGGGTTAGATGTTGTGATCATTGTTCATATGTTATGGCTTGTGTTTTCTTTGTTTCTAGACTAACATTTTGCAGGAAAGGCAAAGAAAAAGCTGTTTGGATTGGAATTTGGGTGAATGCTAGTAACTCAGAAGTTAATGCTGCTGGGCATAACTTAATGCTGCTAGGCATAAATTAATGTTGCTAGGCATAAATCAAGCTTAGTAAATAGATGAAAAATCGATTCAACTTTTTATTGATTATAACAATATGTACTTGTTATAATGTTTATCTACCGGTTATGTAATATTTACTAGTGTCAATGGTTGCATAACCTTTTATCTAATCTAATGGAAGCAAAAAAACTAGGCAATTTAATTTGGGATGTGTATGTTGGTAACCCAAACGTTTAGCATTTATTACCCAAACACGCCTAAAACACAGTTTCATATGTAATTACCCCGCCTATTTATATGATTTAACTCAAGTAACTTCTTCATTCATCCATTAACAAAACCACTAAATCAAAAGTTTTATCAAATGGTGTAAGAATGTCTCAATTTGTGTTTCTTCAGGAACTAGAAACGGCTGCTAACTCACATGAGTTACCATACCAAATGACTATTTATTTTGATAGGGAGACACAGCGTGATATGAAGTATGCGAAAGATCTGACACAGGCATATGAAGAGTTGCTTGATATTGTTAATCAAAGGAACAAGTACATGGCTGAAATGGAACTTGTGCGTCGTCCCTCGATGCAGATGTTCAAGTGTTTGGAGTATTTGAAGAAGCTGCAAAAGTCTAACGTTCTCGAGCTTTTGGAATTGAAGAAGAAGATTGCTGAAGCAAAGCTAAAGGTTTTTAACAAGCACGAATTTGTTAAAGCACTTTAGAAGTATTTTTATGAATTTGAATGTTTTTTTTTTCAATTTTGTTATGTTTGTTTGAAGTTATTTTTTTAGTAAAATAAACTTATGTAATGTTTCTTTATCGATTATGTTATGTTTGTTATATATGTTTGAAGTTTAATGTTTATTTATCAATTATGTTATGTTTGTTATGTTTGAAGTTTAATGTTAATGCTTGTAAAACAAACACATAACAAAGATTTCATAAACTAACTTAACATTCTACATTTGAAAACACTACATTACAGAGTACACAACTTGCCTAGTGACATACCCATCCCAACACATATTACACACAAACATCCTAACATGACCATAAACAACTTATCATACAATTCCAACTTTGCGTTTCTAGAATTCAACTCATCTTCCAACCTTGACTTTTTAACCTTCAACTCTTCTTCCAACCTTGACTTCTCCAAAGCAAGTGCCTCAATCATTGGTCCATTATCCCTTCCTCTTTGTCTTTGAAAGAACCCATATACCAAGTCTTTGTAGTATTGACTTGGTAGGTCATCATCAAGAAACTCATACACTCGACAAGTGTCACATTTTACATACCTCTTTCCTGGATTGGGCCTTGAGGTTGATGTTTGCACCCTTAATTGACGATTACAGTGGCAAAAAAACTCAATCTTATCTCCAATTAAACGGGATTGGGTTGAACTCGATGTACTCATTTTTAGGGTTCTTGTCCTATTTTTTAGGACTGTTTGGGAATAATGGGGGAAGGGGGAAATGGGTGTGTGGGGTATGTTATTAAAAAGAAAATATTACAAAGACTCACCCTCACCCAAAACTTTAGCAACTTGCCAAAAATGGCCCAACTCATTAAAAAAAAGGAAACTTATATTATTAAAGGTTAATCCATGCCACGTCATCAAAGAGGTCATGTCAAATTGATTTGCATGTGTGGGTTGTAGGCAATGTTTTGAAAACCGGGTTCAAAATTGACCCGGTCGAGTCAACGGGCACCGGGTCAACCGGTTTGACCGGTTAGACCGCCAGATCGACCCGGTTTTTAATTTATTTTTTTAAAAATTTTTTTGACCGGGTCAACCCGGGTTTTTATTAAAAAATTTTGAACAAACGAAAGCCGGCCGTGTTTCGAGAACCGGTTTGACCCGGTCACTCAAATACCCGTCTGGTCACACCAGTTAACCCGGTTTTAAAACCGGTTAACCTGACTAGGTAGACCCGGGTTTCAAAACACTGGTGGCTTTTAACATGGCACTTAACGAGGAAACTAACGAAAAATGGCTCTCGGTGGCTTTTTTGCACTTATACGTAATGTTTGTGGCTTTTTTGCACACCTTTGTGACTCGGTCCCATTTCTGCGATTTCGTGATAGTTTGTGACCATTTATGCATTTTACCCTTTTTTCTTTGTTTGGATTTTTTGGATATTCCTTGTTGTATGTAGGGGTGAGTATCGGTCCAGGACCGGACCGGACCGACCGGACTGAATAATCCGTTAGCTTAGTGTAGCTTGGCTTGAGCCATTTCGTGGAAATGGCTAAGTACTTATAGAGGGTTTCAGGCATGGTTGGGGCGCTACATCCCCACGAATTATGTAGTGACATGTCGTGTTTGTTTTAAATAAAACCGAATGTAGATGATTAAAAAA